>JADRCD010146107.1:0-11288 GCA_019843815.1 Montemys delectorum | reverse complement strand
CTGCCAGTCTTTCAGTTGGACATTGAAGCACTAATTCATTTTTTTACTGTTTTTGTGTCTGAGGTCGTTTGCAAGAGAAATTATTGCTAAGCCTTTCCATCGGCCTCTCTTTCCTTCTTTAGAGTTTTATAGATGTGAGTCGTGCTCTTAAGTTTTTGTCTTGTCTTTGACACAAGGTCTGATCATGTAACTCTGGCTAGCCTGCAATGCGAAGCCTTCCTGCCTCAGCCTCTCCAGTGCCAGGATTCCAGGCACCTACCACCATGCCTGCCTCCTCACTTACTGACTTACGCGGCAGTGTGTTCGGGTTGATTTTTGTGGCATAAGACAAGACTCGATTTCATTCTTTTGCTTGTAGCCACGTAGTTCCCCCCCCCCCCCCCCCCCCCCCCCCCCCCCCCCCGCACCATTCGTTGAGAAGTCTATCTTATCTTCATTGTATATTCTTGGCTCCCTTGTCACGGATTAGTTGACCTTCTATCTGTAAGCTTATTTTGACTCTATATGTTCTACTGATATCTGTGGCTATCTTTATGCAAACACCACACTGTATTAATTATTAAAATTGTTTATTGCCGCAGGCCTGCCAATCTGGGCCTCCCTCAACCCGCGGGAGAAACGGGGTCCTAGTCAGGTCGACGAGGTGTAGGCGAAGAAATGATGGCAGAGACGACACATGAAGTACAGGATCTGAATGTATTTCTTAGAAATGGCATCAGACTTTTACAGTCATTGTTAAAGAGAAATGATAAATCTGGCAGCTTAGCTGTTGAGGTACATCTGAGGCCACCTGAAACACACTGGTCTAAAGCAGCCATCTCCTCTGGATAGGCGCTGCATCTTCCGGGCCCAGAGTGCGGACTAAGTTCTAGTGCAAGTCTCTGTCCAAGAGAGAGTCCAAATCCAAGAGAGAGTCCAAGAGAGAACACAAAGTGAGAAGCAGGTTTATATGGTATACAGGAAACAGGGCGAATGACAAGAGTCACGTAGATGGGTGGGGGTTACAGCAAGGGGCACAAGACTGAAGTCACGCAGGCAAGTGACCGGCCACACAAGGTCTGTAGGTAGGTAGCCAGGTGTGAAGCAGGAGGAAGAGCAGTTGAGCCCTCCCTGCTGGAGCTATTTTGGTATTCCTATGCTAATTCCCTGATTCTGCTGGAGGCAAGACTAGGATAGTCCGATCTGGCATTTCCTGCTTATTCTCTGGGTATCTCTGGAGGGAAGCACCCGGAAGTTCCGACCTAACAGTTCTAGCTAATGTCCTTAAGTTTCTAGTATGTAAAACAGTTCTGACTATTGTGGGGCTGCCCTAAGGAATGAGGAATGAACTTGATCTCTGTTGTTAACTCTGAGGACGAAACCTGTCTGACAGGCAGATTCCTTGAGAGAAATCCCAAGCTAAGGATAGCTTGGAATTGAATTAGGATATATTGGAACGTTGTGCTGGTCAGGAAACAATGCTCAATCTTAGGCATTAACGAATCATTTCTTGGGGTACCTTTATGCCTAAATAAGAGGGTGTGTTGACAATTGGAAAGACTGATCTGGAACATGTCTATGTTAGGGGATGCTCCCTTTTGGGTCCTTAACGCCTCTCATCCTTAATCAGGCTTTTACACCCCCCGCCCCCGCCCCCGATAATTTGGATTTGACTGGTGTAGATGAGTGGGCGTGGCAGTTTATAAGACAATTTGAAGTCAATGTATAATATCTACAGCTTAGTTTTTTTTTTTCAAAATTTCTTTGGCTATTCTGTTTCTTTTGTGTTTACATATGAATTTTAGAATATTTTAAATATTTACATTTTATTAGATGGTGTCTATGTGTGTGTGTGTGTGTGTGTGTGTGTGTGCAGGTACCCATGTGCATGTGCATGTGTGTATTTGTATATATGTGTATATGTATGCATGTAGTGCTTGTGGAAATCTGTATGTTTGTGTGTGTATGTATGTATGTATGTATGTATGTATGTATGTATGTATGTATATATGTCTATACCTGTATATTCAGTACCTATGGCAGTAAATGCTGGCAACTGAACTACTGTGCTCTGCAAGAACAGTTAGTGTTCTTAACCAGTGAGCCATATCTCCACACCTGGATTCTATAATCTCCAGAAGAAAATTTTTATTGAGAATTTGGTGGGGAAAAATTGCACCCATGGAATAATTTGAACAGCGCAGGGATTTTCACAATTAAATATACCTTTTTATACCTGTTGGCATGACTGTTAATTAAAAACCATAAAAAGTGTTGATGAAAATGTTCAGAGAATAGACAATTCTATATAGGAATGTAAAATAGTTCAGAAGCTATGGAAAGAAGCGCAGACACTTTTGTTTTCATTAATTAATTTATTTACTTTAAATCCTGATCACAGCCCCCCTTCCTCCTGGTCCTCCCCTCACACAGCCCCTCCCCTACCCCTCCTCATCTTCTCTGAGAAGGGGGAGGTCCTCCTTAGATATCCCCTAACTCTGGCACATCAGCTTACTGCAGGACTAGGCACATCCCACTCAGGCCAGACAAGGCAGCCAAGTTACCAGAGGCAGGTAAGAGTCAGGGAAAGCCCCTGCTCCAGTTGTTAGGGTATTTTCTGGGTATATGCCCAGGAGTGGTATAGCTGGATCCTCAGGTAGTGCCCAGGGACAGCCCCTGCTCAGTTGTTGGGGCATCTTCTGGGTATATGCCTAGGAGTGGTGTAGTTGGGTCCTCAGGTAGTGCCCACATGAGGACCAAGCTGCATATCTGCTACATATGTGCCGGGGATGTCTAGGTCCAGTCCAAGCTTGCTCTTTGGTTGATGGCTCAGACTCTGGGTTAGTTGGACTCTATTGGTCCTCTTGTGGACTCCCTGTCTTCTTTGGGTCCCTCAGTCCTTCCCCCAACTCTTTTACAAGACTTTCTCAGCTCTGTCCAATGTTTGGCTGTGGGTTTCTGCATCTATTTCCATTGGCTGCTGGGTGGAGCCTCTCAGAGGACAGTTAGACTCCTCCTAGACTCCTCCTGTCTGCAAGCCTAACCGAGTACCATTAATAGTGTCAGGGGTTGATTCTTGCCCATGGGATGGGTCTCATGTTGGGTTAGTCATTGGTTGGTCATTCCTTCCATCTCTGTGCCATCTTTGTCCCTGTTCATCTTGTAGGCAGGATACATTTTGGGTTTTGTCGGTGGGTTGGAGTCCTTACCCCTCCACTGGGAGTCCTACTTGGCTATAGGAGGTAGCCACACCCGGCTCTATATCCTCCACTGCTCGGAGTTTCATCTAGAGCCACCTACCTAGATTCCCTGGATCCTCCCCCATTCTGGGTCTCTGGAATGGCATGGACACTTTTATGCATGTATGTATGTATGTATGTATGTGTGTATGCATGTATGTATTTTTATTTTTTATTTATTTAATGTATGAGTGCTCTGTTGCATGTATAAGTATAAGCCACCATATGATTGCTAGAAACTGAACTCAAGACCTCTGGATGAGCAGCCAGTGCTCTGAACAGCTGAGCCATCTCTCCAGTGCCAAAATTGGGCTTTGTTTTTATATATTTTTTAAAAAATGGAAACAGAGAATTTCTTTTTAAAAATTTAATTTAACTGGATATTTTTTAAAAACATAAAACTAAAAATTCTTTCTTCTTGAGTTTCTTGTGATTTTTGGATTGTATCTTGGGTATTCTGAGCTTCTGGGCTAATATCCACTTATCAGTGAGTGCATACCATGTGTGTACTTTTGTAATTGGGTTATCTCACTCAGAATGATATTCTCCAGATCCATCCATTTCCCTAAGACTTCATGAAGTCATGTTTTTAATAGCTGAGTAGTACTCCATTGTGTATATTTACCACCTTTTCTGTATCCATTCCTCTGTTGAGTGACCTCTGGGTTATTTCTAGCTTCTGGCTATTATAAATAAGGCTGCTATGAACATAGTGGAGCATGTGTCCTTAATACATGCTGGAGCATCTTCTGGATGTATACCCAGTAGTGGTATAGCTGGGTCCTCTGGTAGAAATATGTCCAATTTCCTGAGGAACTACCAAACTGATTTCCAGAGTGGTTGTACCAGCTTGCAATCCCACCAGCAATGAATGAGTATTCCTCTTTTTTCACAACCTCGCCAGCATCTGCTGTCACCTGAGTTTTTGATCTTAGCCATTCTGACTGGTGTGAGGTGGACTCTCAGGTTTCAATCCATAAACCACAAGAAACTCAAGAAGAACGAAGACCAAAGTGTGGATACTCTGTTCCTTCTTAGAAGGGGAAACAATATACCCATGGAAGGAGTTGTAGAGGCTAACTATGGAGCAGAGACTGAAGGAAGGACAACCTCCACCTGAGAATCCTTCCCATATTCAATCACCAAACCCAGACACTATTGTGGATGCCAGCAAGTGCTGGCTGACAGGAGCCTGAGATAGCTGTCTCCCGAGAGGCTCTGATAGTGCCTGACTAATACAGAAGTAGAGGCTCACAGCCATCCATCACAGGGTCCTCAATGAAGAAGCTAGAGAAAGTACCCAAGGAGCTGAAGGGTTTGCAGCCCCTTAGGAGGAACAACAATATGAACTAACTAGTAGCCTCAGAGCTCCCAGGGACTAAACAACCAACCAAAGAGTACACTTGGTGGGACTCATGACCCAGCTGCATATGTAGTAGAGGATGGCCTAGTCAGTCATCAATGGGAGGAGAGGCCCTTGGTCCTGTGAAAGTTCTATGCTCCAGTGTAGGGGAATACCAGGGTCAGGAAGTGGAAGAGGGTAGGTTGGTAAGCAGGGGGAGGAGGGGGGAATAGGGTTTTTTTTGGAGGGGAAACCAGGAAAGGGGATATCATTTGAAATGTAAATAAATAAAATATCTAATAAAGATAAATTTTAAAAAACTAGAAATTCCATATGATCTGGCAATTCCACTACAGAGCAAACATCCAAAAGAGTGAACAGAATGATATGGGAGAGGTTTCTGCATGGCTCACAATGTGGGAGATAGGAGACATTCCACATCTGTGACAAATGAGTGAGTAAGAAAAATATAGTCATGGGCTCATGTATTTGAATGCTTAGTCCAGAGTTGGTGGGTTGTTGGGAAGGATTAGGAGGTGTGGCCTTGTTGGGGGAGGTGTGTCTCTGGGGATGGCCTTTGAGGTTTCAAAAATTCTCTTTCTTTGTTGCCTGTGGATCAGGATATAGAACTCTCATGTATTTCTCCAGCACCATGACTGTCTGTGTGCAGTCATGCTTCTCATCATAGTAATAATGAGCTAACCTTCTGAAACTGTAAGGTCCCAGTTAAATACCTTCTTTTAAAAGCTAATGTCTAATTTTCTCAAAGCTCTACATTGCCAGAATTAAATCATATATATCTAATTATTTAATGTGTATGGGTGTTGTGCCTGCGCATATGTCTGTGCACCATGTACATTCCTAGTGCTCATGGAGGCCAGAGGAAGGCATCAGATTTTTTGGAACTGAAGTTACAGAAATTTGTGAGCTACCTTGTGGGTGCTAGGAATCAATCCTGGGTCTTTTGAAAGAGCAACCAATGTTATTAACTGCTGAGCCATCTCTCCAGTTCTGATTATATTATATTTATTTCACCTATATCAGATACACAAATTGAATATTCTAGAACTACTTGACCCATCAACTATTATTACTTGATTTATTGGGCATGATGGCTCCATTGTGTTCATAACTCTGTCTTTTTATCCTATGTTAACATTCTTGTGTGCTGTTTCTTAACTAATAAATCCTATGCTAATTCTATCCTCAGTGCCTAAAGATGGTACCTACATATATCACAACATCAACACATGATAGTTGATTAGTAATATTTTTTCTCTGAACTCTTTTGTGAAAACTTAAAAGTGAAAAAATTGACTGAGAAATAAAGCCAAAAATAATTTATAAAATATCCTTTTTGGGTATCTGTGGTGTATAACTTTGTTAGCTTGATTGGATTTCAGTGTCTGGGAGATACCTAAAGTGTACTTCAGGGTTGCTTGTGATAGTATTTCCAGAGGAGACTAATTGGGTGTGAACAGGGGTGGCACCTTCTTATCCCAAATATAGCAGCAACATTAGGCAGGCAGTTTACATGGAATAAAGAGAGAAGGCTCAAGCCAGCTGGTGCACATCATCTCTGCCTGCCTTCATCTTCGTGCTGTCAGCTGCCCTACTTTTTCTCTGAAACCGTGAGCCAAATAGATCAGTGACAAAGTCTGACAAACACAAGAATAAAAATTTTACAAATGCACAGCACGGGAGGAAAGAAAGGTGAATTTTAATTTTCCCAAAGTGTATCATGATGTTCTTTAGAAATTGGTGCTCCTTTTGAATATTTAGTGATGTTTTGCCTGGAATTGCAGAACTGTAAGGATCCTACAATCATATTACATTCTTAGTAAATATTTTTTTTTTTTTTTTTTTTTTTTTTTTAGCAATTTTACTTTTACCAAGATGGCCTCTAATTTAGTGTTGTCAGATTCACAAGTGGTTAAAAAGTTGAAGTGGTTTGAATGCGAATGGTCCCTAAAAACTCATCTACTTGAATGCTTGGTGGAACTGTTTGGGAAGGATTGGGAGTTCGGGCCTTGTGGGAGGAAGTGGGTCATGGGCACACTTTGAGTTTTCAAAGCCCCACCCTATTCCCAGTGAACTCTCTCTTCCTTGTGCTTGTAGACCAGATGTGAGCTCTCAGCTGCTCCCGACTCTGCCTGCATGCCTGCTGACATGCTCCCTGCAGGGATGCTGATGGACTCTACTACCCTCAGGAACCACAAGCCCTGAATTGAATGCTTTCTTTTCTAAGTTGCCTTGGTCATGGTGTCTCTTCACAGAAATAGAGAAGCAATCAAGACAGAAGTGTCGGGATTTACCTTTGTGAAATGGTAGGAAACAAGGAAAAATATTTTGAGAGTAAGTGAAGAGAGCTGGCTTGATCCAAAGACAGCAATCCGCCATTATTTTAAATTAGGAACAATGAGCCATGGAGTTGAGGGGTAAAGGATAATGCTGAATTATTATTTGAATCCTGAAAGTACAAGAAGATGACAGCTCAGCTGCTGTGAAATCAAGAGATTGTTATCTAACTGGCTCTGAAGGACACTGTGAGCTGTTCTGTGGGAAATTACCCAATATGATCAACCAAGAAGGGAGGGGTCGGCTCAATTCACAGAGTTTTGACTTGAAACCTTGGCTTTGCTGATCTGAGCCAATGGGCACTCAGAATCTCATGGCAGAGGGCATCCGTAGACCTTATGGTCCCAGAGAGAAATCAAGTGATTGGAGTCCCAACATCCCCTTCAAGGGAACTCCCTAATGTCTTAACTTCCTCCAACTAGATCCCACATCTCAAGTGTTCCACCGTATCAGGAGCTCTGGTAAGGCAAATAAAATTGGAGTTTGTTTAATTCAGCATTTCCTTAGCTTAATCTGTTCTTTCTTCAGCTTCCTTGACCTGTCTGTGTGTTCATGTACAGACCGGAGGTCAAACCTGGGTGATTACAAATGCTGTCCACCTTGTTTGTTTGAGATAGGCTCTTTCACTGAGTCTGGAGGCTGGCGATTTGGTTTTGCTGGCCGAGCAGCCAGCCCTCAGGATCCTGCTGTCTGTACCCCCAGTGTTGTGACGTTGGGTACATGCCACCACACCCAGCGTAGTGTAGCAACATTGGACTAATTGAGCTGTTACCCAAAGCCACCCCCCCGCCCCGCACCCCCCCTCCCCCCCCCGCCGCTCCAAACACATGCACACTCCTGTTCTTGATGAAGTAAAAAGGTTTTGGCAATCGGTTTAGCAGACAACAGCTGCAGATTAAGGGGCAGGCTCAAACTGGATAAGCATTTCTCTTCAAAGACACCAGAAATGAAGAAAAAGAAATTGCCTCAAACTGACTGGGCGATGGATGGAGAGAGTTTTAGTTTTTTGCTGACTCTCTGCTAACTCCTTGGCACCAGTCACATCTTCAGAATCTTGTCACTCCAGCCCACCTGGCCTCAGATTTAGAGCTGCTGTTATCCTTCGGGGGATCCAAGGAAACCCCCACACCAGGCTTCCAGCGGGGAGTAATGAGAGGTGACTCTCTCCCTCTCCCTCTCTCCCTCTCTCCCTCTCCCCTCTTTTCCCCTTCCCTCCCTTCTCCCTTCTCATTTTCTATTTCTGTAATAACAGAAACCTTCCTATCTTAAAATAGACTGCAAAGAAAGCTGTCAAGCTGCAAACCATTAAATGTTACCCCCAGGACCGCTAAGAAACCTCAGCAGGACAGAGGAGAAGATCCTGGCATTCGGTGAAGTTCCTGCAGAGAAGAAAGCAAAATCAATGCAGGGAAACAGAGACCAGTGACTGGGGAAGGAGGAGACACTTTTTTTCTTTTAATTGGAGAAGGACTACGTGAAAGCCATGGTTCTACGTTCCAGAAGTCCCATGGGCCCAGGGCTGTCTTCATTTTGAATATCTTTCTTCTGTGAAGGAAAATTCCTAGACAAAAGCCGCGTCTGCAAAGTCTGATTGACTGATGAAAACCCCACTGGTGTGGAGAAGTTGGAATGGTGCAAGTCCAAAGCCCAACTATAACTGATGGTGGGTGATCTTTGACCTACTAAACAGTCATTTCTTGTCCCAGTTTTGTCTTTTGGATTTACCATCCTAGTACTAATAGGTAAAGACGGACCTAACATCCTGACACACAGATAAAAAACCTGGGTATATTAACTTAATGGAAACCCTAGTTTTCCATCAACCAAAGGGCTAAGAGAATTGTCCCACAGCATCTGAAGTCTAACCCAGAGCTGTTCATCCCGCTATGGCTTGATGTTCCCAGCAATGTATTTGAACATTGTCTTGCTTTATGGCTTTCTTGTTCTAGTAACTATAAAGGTATTCACAATATCCTACCTCACGGGAGCGCTGATATTAGGGAGATCTAAGTTGATATTCCCAGGCCATGGTCAGTCCTATTTTGCCTCAGAATAAACCCCACCTTTTATTTCTTTGAAGTGAGAGCTGTTTCCTTAGTTGGTATTTGATCCTGATCCGCTCTTTACCCAAGTCTCACAGTGACTAATATCTTGGAGTGTTCGTGTTTCGAGGTTGTGGAATTGTTCGTGTTTCGAGGTTGTGGAAAGATCATGAGGGAGTACACGGGAGCAACTCAAACGCCTGACGCGGCAGCGTGGAGATCATTGGTTTTGTGTCTTGGAGTCAGAGCCTTCCCAAAGGCTGCCTTTGTGGGACAGGCCTCACCTTGGTAAGAGGGCGTATTCATGCTGTGACAGTTTTATCTCTTCCTTCTTCTCTTTTGCCCAGGAGGAGACAGTGCTCTCAGATCCAGCCAGGGAGCCTGCTTTTTCCCTCTTGCAGTCTTGCTCCGGGGCCGCGGCACTCCCACCTGGCCCCTGCAGACACCGCAGACCACAGGGTGGGGCGACCGCGGGGGGGGGGGGACAGTGGGGGGGGGGCCCGGAGGCCTGCACGGAGGGTGAGGGCGCCTGGTAGTTGACTCCTCTTCCTTTTATTTTTTGATTTAATCTATTTTTTAAAAATTAATTGGAAGGTGGAGGAAACTGAGTTATGCCACCCCAGATAAATTCCCCTTTGGCATAGAAACGTTCTTGAGTCAAAGATAATTAAGAAATACCAGGTGGAGGGTTGGAGGGATGGCTCAGTGTATAAGAGCACGGGCTGCTCTTGTACAGGATCTGTTTGATTCTCGGCACCTTCTTGGTGGCTCACAAGTGTCTGCAACTCCAGGACCACAGTGTTTGGTGACCCTTTCTGACCTCGGAAGGCACGGCATGCAAGTAGTGCACCTACAGCCAGATTCGTTCCAACACAGTTTGTGTGTGTGTGTGTGTGTGTGTGTGTGTGTGTGTGAATGCAAACTTACAAACTGATACTGGTGGAGGCCATAAGTGGGTATAAAATCCCTTGGAGCTGGAGTTACAGGCACTTATGAGCTGCCCAGCTTGGGTTCTGGGAGTGAACAATCTCTCCAGTCCTTCATATGAGCTTTAAGATGGCTTTTGATGTTCTATAGTTTATTTCTGAGGAGTACATAACTTTTCTGTACAGTTTTATGTCTGCTGGGTTCACTAATGGAACCCTCCACAGAGCCCACCTCTACCCTTTTCTGCACAGTGACAAGCCTACTATTTTAAAATTATACGAAGCAGAAATACTTAGAGCCCCAGCACTCAGGAAGCTAAGGCAGGGGCATGGTGACTTTGAGGCCAGCCTGGTCTCCATGAAAAAACCCCGTGTCTCAGAAAGCAACGCAACACTCAATGCCTTTGTCAATGTGTGCAGTGTTAGGAGTCGCTATTTTCCATTGGCCCTTCACCTGTGCCACTGTGTGCACCGGCGCAGAGGAGACTGGGAAATGTGTGGCAACACTTCAGTAGAGGGAGCTCTGAGTGGGCTCTGTGGCTGAAACATAAACAGCTGGTGGGGATAACTGTTTCCTCATACAAGTATATACTATACTTAGCATTTCTAATGGAATTCTAATTTTGATTTTAATGGGTATTTTTATATTTCTCAAATAAATGTGTGTTTTGTTACACTCCTAAGAGATGTGCTGCTTCAGAGTGGATTTTAGTGACATATTAGCACCACAAAACAAAACAAAACAAATAACAACAACAACAACGACAACAACAAAACCCAAACCCAAACCCAAACCAAAAAACCTCCTTGTTTTAGCTTGGGTTTTATTGCTGTGAAAGGACACTGTGACCAAGGCAACTCTTTTTTTGTTTTTTTAATTGGATATTTTACTTATTTACATTTCAAATGTTATCTAGTTTCCCCTCTGCAAACCCTTTATCCCACCCATCCAACGTTTCTCTGCTTCTATGAGGGTGTTCCTCCACCCATCCACTCTTCCCTTACAGCCCTCGAATTCCCCTACACTGGGGCATCAAGCCTTCCCAGGACCAAGGGCCTCCCTTCCCATTGATGCCAGGCAAGGCCTCCTCCTCAGCTCCTTCAGTCCTTCTCTAACTCCTTCATTGGGGTCCCTGTGCTCAGTCAAATGGTTGGCAGCAAGCGTCCACATCTGTATTGGTCAGGATCTGGCAGAGTCTCTCAGGAGACAGATGTATCAGGCTCCTGTCAGCAAGGGCTTCTTGGCATCAGCAATAGTGTCTGGATTTGGTGGCTGCATGTGGGATGGATCCCCAGGTGGGGCAGTCTCTGGATGGCCTTTCCTTCATTCTCTGCTCCACTCTTTGTCCCTGCATTTCCTTTAGACAGGAACAATTCTGGGTTAAAATTTTGGAGATGGGTG
>JADRCD010146106.1:0-17245 GCA_019843815.1 Montemys delectorum | reverse complement strand
TTTTTTTTTTTTTTTTACTGTATTCATTCTCTTTTTGGCTTTTATTGAAAACAGACTCCCTCCCCCTCATATAATATATCCTGATTATAGTTTTCCCTCCTTCCTCCAAGCTCATCTCCATGTCCCCTCCCATCTGGATTCACTCTTTTCTATCTCTCATTAGAGAACAAACAGGCATTCTTTGGTTGGTGGTTTAGTCCCTTGGAGCTCTGGGCATACTGGTTGGTGGTTCATATTGTTGTTCCTCCTATGGGGCTGCAAGCTCCTTCAGTTCCTCTGTCCTTTCTCTAGCTCCTTCATTGGGACCCATGGTTCCAGCTGCATAGGTAGCAGAGGATGGCCTTATTGGACATCAATGGGAGGAGAGACCCTTAGTCCTGAGAAGGCTCGATGCCCCAGTGTAGGAGAATGCCAGGACAGGGAAGCAGAAGTGGGTGGGTTGGTGAACAGAGGGAGGGGGGATGGGATAGGGGGTTTCCAGAGGGGAAATCAGGAAAGAGGATATGTGCAAAAGACCTGTAGGGTAAAAAAGTAAAAAAAAATATATAAATGTAATCAAAATTATATGATAAAAATTTTAAAAAGAAAGAGCTCTGACACAGCATTGTGAGAGAAGGAACCTGCAACAGTATCACTGAGTTCATTTTCCATTGGCCTATCCTGAAGAGTAGTTTGTTTCTCCAGTGAGACTCCCTTGGAGAAAAGTTTCATTTGTAAGTGGTTATCAGGTGGAGATAGCTTGTGGGTTAGGAATGAGGTCACGTGTCCACTTCTCCTCTCAGTTCTAGGACCTCAGCTGTCGTGTGCAGGGCCTGTGCATGCTGCCTTCTTTTCTGTGAGATCAGGTATGCATTGATCACACTGATTCAGAGTCCTTAGTTTTGTTTTGTCCTCCATCCTCTTTGACTCTGACACTCGTCTGCAGGGTTTCCTGACGCCTAGGGTAAAGGACTTGATAGAGCCGTCCCATTTAGGCCTGAATGTTCAGCGGTCTCTCCCTCTCTGCATCTCTGTACTTGTGGCCATGTGCTGCAGGACACAGTTTCTCTGGTGATGGCTGAGCAAGGCACTGATCTGAGTATAGTTGGAAGTGATTAGGTATTATTTTATTGCTGTCTTTAAAATCTGTCTGTCTGTCTGTCTGTCTCTCTCTCTCTCTTTCTCTCTCTCTTTCTCTCTCTCTCTGACTAATGCAGAAATTGCTATCAGGAGTGGTTCTAGAGGAGCAGAAGTATAAGGATGAATCTTTTAAGAAACTGGAGTTGGTTTAATAACTCACCAGCACCTTCAGTTACTGAAACCTCTCCAGATACTCTCTCTCCTGAGAGCTCAGAGAATATTGAAGACATGTGGTTGAAAGTATATGCCAAAGTTAAAGACGCTAATGCCTTTGATTATCTTGATGAATTAGGTGATTCAGTGTACAAAACTTTCTACAAGTTAAGGAAAAATACCTTCCTGTACCAAAGATGGCAGTCCATAGATATGAAGGCTTATGTAGACACCAGGTACAACTCATAGACTTCAACAATGGGGCCCTACTATCAGTTTATGCAGAGCAACCTATGATCTTGGCAATGCCTGGGTTATTTAGAGGTTCCTATTAAGTCTGTTTGGCCAACAATACAAGTAGATGTAACTTAATCTCAGCACTGGAAGCTTCAAAAGATAGATGTTTTGGGCTTAGTCTGCCCCATCATTTGATGATTTCCTTTCCTTTCATTATATATGTATATATATATATATGTCATATATATATATATATATATATGACATTTTCTACTGTATTAGGCTTACATACTGTGTCCTTCAAATGACCCTTAATTTTAGCTGTCTCTTTACATATTTCCTTCCTCATCTCTCTTTTCCCTCCCCTTCTCCATTTGATCTTCATGCTCCAGTCTACTACTCTCATTCATCCAAAATTATTTACCCCACTACCCTGTCCTAGAGAAATCTATATATCCCCCTGTAGTTCTTTACTTTATACATAACTTTGGTAGTTCTACATATTATAGCATGGCTATCATTACTCAATAGCTGATGCTCATGTATGAGCACATACATACCATGTTTGTCTTTCTAGGTCTGAGTTACCACACTCAGAATAGTTTTTTTTTCTAATTCTACCCATTTATCTGTGAGTGTTGTGATTTCACTTTTTTTTTTTAAATGGCTGAGTAATACTCCATGTGTAAATGTACCATATTTTTCATCTTTTCTTCTGTTGAGGGACATTTAGGTTGTTTCCAATGTCTGGCTATTATGAATAAAGCAGCAAAAAACATGGTTGAATAAATATTCTTAGATAGAATTAAGTGACCTTTGAGTATATGCCCCAGAATGGTGTAGCTGGATCTTGAGATAGATTGAGTTCCATCTTCCTGAGAAACTGACTTCCATAGTAGCTGTACAAATTTACACTCCCACCAGCACAGGCAGGTGTTCCCCTTACCTCAAACCCCATATGAATTGTCATTTGTTTTCTTGATCTCAGCTCTTCTGATGGGTGCAAGATGAACTCTCAAAGTAGTTGTAATTTGCAGTTTCCTGATGTCTAAGGATGATGGAAGTATTTCTCAGCCACTTGAATTTTCTATTTTGAGAATTCTCAGGTTAGATCTGTACTTCATTTTAAAATTGGGTGGTTTTCTTCACTACCATTCTTTTGACTGTACACACACACACACACACACACACACACACACACACACACACACATCTTTTCCCATTCTGTAGGTTGCTGTGTAGAAGCTTCTCAGTTTCTTGAGGTCCCATTCATTAATTGATGATCTTAGTGCTTGTGCTAATGCGTTCTGCTCAGAAAGTATTTCCCTGTGCCATTGAGTTCAAAGAAATTCAATACTTTCTCTTTGACCAGATTCAATGCATCTGGGTGTATGTTGACATCTTTGATTCATTTAAAGTTCAATTTTGTGCAGGTTGATAAATACACATCTATTTCTTCTTCATCCAGCCATCTAGTTTGACTAGCATCATTTGTTGAGGAAAAGTCAACTTTTCCCCCACCATATTGCTGGCCTCTTTATCAAAAATCATGTGTTCATATGTGTGTGGACTTATGTCTTGGTCTTCATTTTACTTCTGTGTGTCTATTTCACTGTGCCCATGCCATGCTGTTCTTATTACTATAGCTTTATTGCATAGCTTGAAATCAGGATCACGATACCTCTGGCAGTTCTTTAATTATTCATGAGTATTTTAACTCTCTTGGATTTTTTTGTTTCTGTATGAAACTGTGGACTGTCCTGTTAAGTTCTGTGAAGAACTGTGTTGAATTTTGATGGGGATTATATTGACTCTATAGATTACTTTTGGTAGGATGGCTATGTTTATTATACTAATGCTATTGATCCATGAGCATAGGAGAGCTTTTTATCTTCTGATATTTTCTTCAATTTCTTTTTTTTTTTTAATGACTTAAAGTTTTTATTGTACAAGTCTTTCACTTGCTTGGCTAGAGTTACCCCAAGATATTTTATATTACATGAGAGTACTGTGAAAGGTGTTGTACTCTGATTTTTTTTTTTTTGTTCTCAGCACATTTGTCAGTTGTATACAGGATGACTATTAATTTTTATGAGTAAACTTTATATCCAGGTACTTTCCTGAAAGTGTTTATCAGCTGTAGGAGTTTCCTCATGGAATTTTTAGGGTCATTTATGTATGCTATCATATCATCTGCAAATAAAGATACTTTGACTTCTTCCTTTCTGATTTGTAACCCTTTGGTCTCCTTCAGTTGTCTTATTGCTCTCACCATGGCTTAAAGTACAAAAGCTGTGCAGAGAGCAGACAATCTTGTCTTAATTTTAGTGGAATTGTTTTGAGTTTCTGTCCATTTAAATTGATGTTGTCTACAGACTTTCTGTAAATTGTTTTTATTGTGTTGAATTATGTCTCTTGTATCCCTTATCTCTCTAGAACTTTTATCATAGAATGGCTTTCAATTCAATTACTGCTATCCTTGTAAAATGAGAGAATTTAGGCACTCCTAGAAAGTGAATGCCTCAGGCACTCAAGAGGAAGCATATAGACTTCAGAGCCAAGAAGCTTCATTCCAAGGACACCAAAGACTTTAAGAAATAGCCCCAGCAGACAGGGAGGAGAAAGTGTGACATAGATTTTTCCTTCTGAATTCTCAAAAAAAAAAAAAAAAAGAAAAAAAAAAGAAAAGAAAAGAAAAGAAAAGAAAAAAATAAAAAAAACAACAACAAAACAATCCAGTCACATTGACAGCTTGATTAGGGATTTTTGGTGTCTAGATTTGTGTAAAGTACATTCCAAAGTACACACAGTATAGCACTGTGTTATGACACTCTTAGGAGACCAATCATTCGAGGAGTCCACTCATGGGAGAAAACACAGTTTTCTGGGACATTAAAGAACCTAACTAAGAATACACAGCCTTTACAGGGTTAAAATGGGTTTGCTTTACTTTTATCTACCACCAGCCCCCATGCCTCTTCCTCTGGTTGTACTTGGAATTATCCTAAGGCTTCACACATGCTAAGCAAATGCTGTACCATTGAGATCTATTCCCAGCCCTAAAATGGCAACTGAAACCCTGAGGCTATGATGTCAAGTGTCAGATTCTTCTCTCCACATGACCCTATTTTGTGGAATACAGAAGGAACCCATACTGTTCTGTTCAAAGAAATCAAGTAATCTAAAGCCCCAGAAAATGTAAGGATGGGAGTGAAGAAAAAGCTCATCTAATAGTGATTCAATTTGTGAGCATATTCAAAGGAACTGAAAGCAGAGGCTTCTGGTGAGACTTTGTATTTTTTATTTGTATATATGGTCATACATTATGAGTGATAGCTAAGAAGCAGAAACTACCTGAGGTGAACAGATAAACAAGATGTGACCATATAATGGCATACTGCTCAATCCTAAAAAAAGAACAAAATTCAGACACCTGCACCAACTTCAATGACCCACTGGAACATTTTGCTAAGTAAGACGAGCCACTCACAAAAATAACATATGGCACCATTTACATGAGCGGTATCGAGAAATCAAAGCCAGATGGAAATGAAAATTGCTTTAATGAGTGTAGAATGTCCATTCTCCAAGATGAAAGAGTTCTGGAGGTTGGTTTTACAACAATGAGAATGTACTTAACACGACTCAACTGTACACTTAAAAATGATGAAGATGGTACACTTTATGTGCATTTTACTACAATGAAGAATTAGCTGGAGAGAGGTGTATAGGCATGGCTTGCTCTGATAATGGCATTGTCACGTTGACCTTGCTGTAAGACGGTAGCAAGACAGACAAACCGCTTTCTTCACTCAAAAATACTGTTTCAATCTTTTCTTGATGGAGGCACTCAAATAAGGGAGGGGTCGTTTGCCCTACTTCAATGGGCTTTGGATGCTCATGGCACTGACAAATGATGGCTTTGCCTTCATATGTGTACATCTGCCACCCTTATTCCAAACTGTTGTGAGTGGAAGCTGGCTCAGGTGTTCAGCGCCTGCTTCCATGACAGGCCTGTGTTCTCTCAAAAGCTGTAATTTTTTTTGTTCTTGTTTTTGTTTTTTGTGAGTAGGTGAAGTAGTTGAGTAATTTAAATTGCATCATTTTTTAATTATGCTGGCTTGCAAGTGAAGGTGGAAGTCCAAAATCGCTCTTGTGATATGTCCTCTGGCCACTTGGGGGTGCTATATCCATGCTCTACATGGTAGGTACATGCCATTATATGGCCCGAATGTCCAATGAATCTACTGGGAAAGAGGTATACATTCAGTATATATTATATTTTGACAGTTGATTTTTTTCCCCCCAAGCTAGCAATGTGTGGTAGATAACCTTTCATAATGTCCAATTGTAGGCTAAGTGTCCCAAGCACATTACTGTAGGTTAAGTCAAGCTGTTCATGTCCAATCATTAGGGGTACTAAATCTACTTTCTACCTGCAATATCTTCAGTTGAATGGAAAGTGTTTTATGACCCCCATCATAAACCAAGGAGCAGCTGGTATTTTGTTTGCACACCCAACCACAAACATACTCCCAGTTGATTTATTTGACACTTACAAATTGTTCTACCAAGAGTTTAAGGGGTTCCGAGGTATCATATAGATCTCTAAACATAACGTTGGATGAGTGGGTACTCCGGTCCTCCTCTGCTGACCTCTGAGTGTGGTGGGTCCCCTGGTTCCCTGGCCTTTTAGATTACAACTGGCCTCAGTTTCTAGGAGGTGCTTCAGGGAGCAGGTAGGCCGAAAGTCTATTGGTGGAGGGTGCTGTCTCTGCTCCATCACAGTTGGCTCCAGAGGGGAATGAGGTTCAGGGTCCTTTCATGGCAATGGCTGTCTTAGGTCTCCAGCAACAGCTTCTTCTTCTTGTCCTTCCATCTTTATTGCTATAGCTGTGGTGTTGTGTGACCTTTTCCTTTTTCCTTTCCATCTTTTCCTTCTCCGCTTCTGTAAATGGTTCTATTGTTAAACTCCTTATCCACTCCTTTGGGTTCTCACTGTTTTCTGTTGCTATTCTGACTGATTCAGGTCCTTCTCAGAGAAAAGGTACCCCAGGGGACTCACGACCTATGACAGAGCGGGCAATCTTAAAATAAAAACCCCAAGTTGATTGATGCACTTAGTCACTGACTTTCTGAGTTAGTCTTTCAACGTGAGACCCAGTAACTCCATTGACTGGGCGTTTTACTTTTAGTAGCACGCATATGTTTTGTAACATTCATCCTCAGTATGTTCTGCCCATCATTTCTGTGTACACTTACAGTGTGAAAGCTTTGTGAACCAGCTAATAGAAAGAAATGTGCACTGGTGACCCCAGCTTTAAGGGAAAATGATGATGGTGGAGGTGGTGATGATGATGACACTGATGATGTTGATAATGACATCGATAGCTTAGTTGTTGTTGATGATGATAGTGGCAGCTAACATTTATGATTTATCACGTGCCAGGTATGCTGTTAAATCTTTTGTGTGGGCCTGAGACTTTCCACCTCTGGCCCGGCCTGGCGTGAGAGTTCTGGCAGTGGGAAGTGAGCACAGGCAGGGAGGGGAAGTCGCTTCCTCCCCCCACCCCCCATCTCTGCTGCTGCAGTTGGTTCCACCTCCATCTCTGCCATGCCTTCCAGGTTACTGGATTACTCCTCGCCTCCCTGCAATGAGTCAGGTAGGGCTGCAAGAGACCGACTAGCCAGTGAGGAGTGCAAAGAGCTTCAGGCAGCATTTTGGGAGAGCAGAGCTCTTCCCAAGTGTTACAGCTCTTAGAACAGAGAGTTCAGACGACAACGTAGTTCTCACACACCTTTAATTCTCTGGACAGGATTTATATACAGTTTTGGGCACGATTCAGGGTTCGACAGCAGGTACTTCTCAATGGCTTGGACTGAGAGCTTTGGGGAAACCTTATTTGCATGTGGGAGGGCTTGGTGCTGCTTTTACGCTCTCTGCATGATGGGGGCTGTGGGCAGCATGGTCAAACACCTTCCATCCCATGCAGGCAGAAATCACCACCCACTGGGTCTCCAGGGTTCCAGACCTTTGCTCTACTGGGGACCAGGCTGTGTGTACAGCCCACACCCCCCCCCCCACTTTTGTGAGTAGCCCCTCCTGATTCCTCGAGACAACTCAGTAAAGCAAACACTTAGCTTCACAGCTAAACAACTCAAGCTTATGGAGGCCGAGTGTTTGTTCATAATTTACAGCTGAAAGTTGGACCCAGGTCTTCTGACAAGAGAGCCAGAGCCTTTTTTTTTTCTTTTTTCTTTTTCCTTTATTAGATGTTTTTCTTTTAATTTACAATATTTCCTTTCCCAGGTTCCCCTCCAAAAATAAAAAATAAAATAAAAAATAAAAAATAAAGTAAAACAAAATAAAAAAACAAAAACTAAAACAAACCCTTGTTCCCTTCCCCTTCCCCCTGCTCACCACCCCACCCCCTCCTACTTCCTGTCCCTGGCATTCCCCTACTCTGGGTCGTAGAACCTTAACAGGGCCAAGGGCCTCTCCTCCCGTTGATGACCAACTTGGCCATCCTTTACTATACACATGCTGCTGGAGCCATGAGTCCCCCCATGTGTACTCTTTGGTTGGTGGCTGAGTCCCTGGGAGCTCTGAGGGTACTCGTTAGTTCATGCTGTTGTTCGTCCTAAGGGAGATCCAGAGCCTTTACTGTTTCTTGATCAATTCTTCAAATGTGCTCCCAGTTTTGCTGGTTGAGAAAGGAGATTTCGGGAGGGGGCGGGGGAAGGGGGGAATGGCCTAGACTGAAGAATGTGGTTGTTATGCATTCATATTTAGTCTTCCATTTTCGTTACATTTTACTTTGGAATTACGGCGTTAGTCTGTAGTCCAGGCTATCCTAGGGCGCACTGTGTAGCCCAGGCTAGTGTGAACCTCTCAATGATCTCCTTGCTTCATTCTCCCAAGTGCTGGGATCATAGGAGTGAGACATCTATTATGCATGGCTTGACATTCCATTTTCAGTACCGATACTTTCCTTCCCAAAACTGGTTTAATAACAACAACTATGAGATAAACTGAAAGGGAAATATTGAGGAACTATTCAGGCTGAAAATAGACAGAGCTTAAATTATGCATGAGATTTGGGGAAATGTTTTATCTTTCCATATCGGCCCTCAAGGAGCCTATTCAAAAATTGTTGGAAATTAAAAACAAATACACTCCCACCTGGAGCCTAATTTCTTTCTGGTTAACTCACCTGATCTTGACCATTCTAAGAGAGTTTAGAGGTCCAATCCATTTTGCTACAACTGGAGTTTTCTGTGCCACTGCACAATTTATAAAGAATTGACAACTAAATGTCAGTGTTAGAAGAGAATTGTGTGGGTCCACCTCTAGTTGAAGAATGCTATAAAGATGGGAATAAAAATTGCAGACAGGCGAGGAAAGCACCATGGCTTTGCTTCTGCACAGCTTAGGATTGTTTCAGCTGTATGCGAGTGATATGAGCACACATGCTGTTCCCTTCTAAAGATGCCATGAGTAAGGTCTGGAGTTGGATCCCCAGCGATACAAAAGAAATGAAAAGTTCCCCCTTAGAGATGAGCACCTCCAGCTTTGTGTGCAAGGTCCTCTGCTCTTTCCAGCTTATGGTTGAAAAGTATGAAAGGTATAAAAAAGTTTTTTATGAACCCTACAGACTAAGCAGAACTAAGAAGGCAGGTCAGCCAGTTCAGAGCTCTGGGTTCCCAGAACTTGGCTAACTCAGCCTCAGGACTCTGGTTCCTGAGATCTGCCCCTCCTGACTGATCCACAATGAGGGCAGAACTAGGAGTGAAGGTCAACTGGTTCACGGGGCTC
Organism: Montemys delectorum; assembly: GCA_019843815.1. Classification (NCBI taxonomy): domain Eukaryota; kingdom Metazoa; phylum Chordata; class Mammalia; order Rodentia; family Muridae; genus Montemys; species Montemys delectorum. The sequence continues at coordinate 7,920 of JADRCD010146106.1, read as the reverse complement.
TCCACCCTGCTGACTGGTGGATGAAGATTACATTCCTAAAATGAATATGTTCCCCTCCCTAACTGACTGAATACCTTGGGTTGGAATTCCCTGTCACTCCCCCTAGTTTGTGGTTTTCTCCTTTAACCCTACACTTCTTGAGCTTGGGGTCGAGCTCCTCTGCCCCTGCGTGGGTTACGAGCTCGGCCCCATTGCACTGGTTTCCCGAATAAACCTCGTGTGTTTGCAGCGAGATGGGTCTCTTGTGAGTTTCGGGGGCGGGGGGGGGGGGTCGTGTAATCCGGAAACTAGAATAAGGGTCTCCTCTCTTGAGGGGTCTTTCATGGTCATATCTAGAAAGTCAAACAGAGCTTCTGACCTGGATCAGGCTAACACAAAGACACTGACAAATCACTGGTGACTTCCTTTCATCTCCCCTCTTTCATCTTCCTCAGATATCTACCGAATTGGTTGCTCGTACACAGCTCTCGCCAATCCCAGTGGCACTTTCTTCTTTCCCTCATGTTTATCTCTTACAGTACCTTCTCCAGGACTGAGGCTGCAGAGAACTGCATACTTGGTCATCCCCTAGCATAAGTCCGTCTTAGCTATTGGTCTGAGGCACTGATTCCCTCCAGCGTTTACCAGTGGCCTTCATCATGGCCCAGTCTACTCAAAGGCTTGATTCTGACCAGATAGGGTGATGCTGTGGTTCAAATGTTAAATGTCTTCACAGGCTCTTGTGTTAAAAACTTGGCCCCTAGTTAGTTGTGCATGTGCTAAGGGGTCGGATCTTGCCCTAGCTTCTTCCTTTCTGCCTTAGGAGAGCACACCCTGGGGCCATGATAGTATGCCTTGCCTCAGGCCTAAAGCAATGATCTTTGTCTGATCATTGCTGATCATTGTCTGAAACTGTGAGCTAAAGTGCGTTTCCCTTTTTGTAAGTTTCTGTGTCGGGTAGTTTGTTGCAGCGATAGTAAGGAACAGATTTGGAGTCTCATGGCAACTTTGTCTCTGACTCAAAAAGGAAGTCTCCCAGCACTGACCATTTGCTTTCAAGAAGGTTACTGAGTCGTAGCCTCTTGGAGTTAAAAACAAAACAAAACGAAACAAAACAAAACAAAACAAAACAAAAACAACTAACTATAAAAATGGACTAGTCCCTCTGTAAAATCAGACCTGCAGGAAGCCAAGGGTCTATTGCTCTTGACAATTAGGAAGCATGCAGAACTTCTACAACCAGCCCCAGATGGTGAGGGCTTGAATAGCCCTATTGTCTGAGTTTGGCCCTCACTTCCAACTGAGGAAGTATCACAGAGGGCAAATATACTCTCACTTCCTGACCAATCACAGAATGCTCCATTTCTAGCCTCTTCTATGGAAGCTTCCTCTTACCACGTTCATGTCAGGACATCAGGAGTATCCACCTCTTCTACCACAAAGCACCCCACACCTGCATCCGAATGTCTGCTAACACACCAGGGGCAATGGATGACTCCTTCTGTGTAGCAGGCTCAAAATACAGAGTTTTACTTTTCTTGTTTTCTTTGGCTTTTTTTTTTGTCTGCACGGAGCCTGTGACCTGCTTAATCCTCCTTCACATTCTCTGTTTTAGCCCCCGGCCCCCCCTCTCCGAAGACGCAACTCCAGACATGGTTGTCTCTAGTGTAAAGATTCTGTCCCCTTTTGGGAGTAAAAGGCACAGTAGGAAGTGTCAACAGGAACCTATCCCTAGATGAGCATGCAGGAAGGGCTCTGAAGACTCAGGCATTCTCTTGAAGGAGTATAAGCGATAGCAGGTTCTCCTAAAAGCCACTGACCAGGCTAGGTAACTGGATTTCAGTTCTGGTTCCTTCTTCATTTTTCCTTCCATGATGTGATGGTTGCAACCCATTCATACCTTTGTTGAAGCTTCCTTTTCAAGGATTAAAACTGTTTTGAGCCCTGGCCCATCAGTGTGACCACAATCTCAGTCGATAAATGTCTTCTCAGCCCACTTCCTGACTACACGATCAACTCCTAAGGCCTGCATTCTGCTGGCTCATCCCACTCCGTTTCCAGGGAGCTCCTTAGGAATTCCTTTCCTAACTCCCCTCCAGTGGATGCACATTGTTACTGAATATCAGATGTGCCACCAGCCAGTTAAGTATTAAGCCATCTTAACAGGTTGCTGTGTGAATCATGTAGCTTCTCTCTACCAAGTCAGGCTTTGGCAGGGATTTTGAACAAATTGAGAATCAACCACATGATGGCACTAGAAAGCTACAGATGCCTTAGAAAGCGGCTGTCAAGCTGCCCAACCTCAGGGAACCAAGATCTGCCTTTGCTCTCCCCTCAAATATCAGAAAAGTGAAACCTGGTAACAGCCAGCAGTCCTCTGAAAGCCTTAATATCATCTTGCCAATGGTCCCTCTTGCTAATCAATAGCCATTTGTGTTTGACATTTGTCATACATTAACTCTACCTCTTCAGGATCATCCTATTGCCTAACACGGACTTCCACTTTGCTCTCAGCACATGAGAATTCCTGTCCTATTCTCCCGGGGGGGGGGGGGGGCTAGGAACACAGAAATAGATACACCTAGATTGAAGAAGGTTTAAAATGTCCTACCTAAGCATGAGTGAAATGATTTCATTTTTTTTTTTTTTTGGTCCATTGTTATGCCAAGTAGACAGAAGCCATTTCCCTTTCCACATACCAAGCCTAGCAAATCGCTGGAGAAAATGAAAAATGCCCATATCTAAAAAACTCCTTCCACGGCCCTGGCTGATCACTATGCACCTACAGAGCGCTGGCAAGGTTCCCCGGTAATCATATAAGCATTTAATAATTCCTTCCTTCTCCTTTTGACTGATGCAAAAGTCTTTGGGTTTGAGGTTTGTTTTCTGTATGTTTTTAGGAACAGAGCACTGGGGGGATTTATCTGCACTCCTTATTTCCTAATGTAACCTCATGATAGCCTGAAAGTCCCCAGGCTCTGTATGAAAGGCAGCTTAGCGCAGTGGGAAAAATAGATCTTCAGGGTCAAGTAGAGGTGTGTGTTATCAGGGGGCAATTTAAATTCTGTTTCAATCCATACTTGTGACCTTGGCCAACGTGTTCTTCATTTCTTTATCCCTCAATTTGCTTTTCTGTGAGCCTAGATAAAATGTGTTGCTTTTCTAAGTTGTTTGGGTGATTAAATGAGATAATCTGCCCAATAGGTGTTTAGAGATGGATATCTAATTCTTCCAGTAATGTGGATGATGGCAGAGTAAAGCCCAGCAATGGAAAGTCTCCAGGCTTTTTAGAAATACAAAGTAGCCAATAAGACAGTTTGAATTTGTAGCCCAAACCTGGCGAGACAGTTTTTGCAATCGATTTAGACAGCAAAAGCACGGCTTTCAAAACCTCAGTGTCTCAGCTTACAGTCAAGATCCTGCCTGAGGTGCTCAGTAAGATGAATGACTGAGATGATGGCCCAAGTCCTTACAGAAAAGAAAGGAAAAAAAAAAAAAAAAGAACCAAGAAAGACATCTGAATATAGAGAACTGTAAAGATGAAAGTACAGATAGGATGAGGCATTTCCAAGGCTCAATGGCCGGCCAAAGATTTAAATGCAAACAAACAACAAACAAACACCCTCCCGGCCCAGCCCCTGAATTCAGGAGAGAGGTTCTCACAGCTCAGAAGGAACTGTCTTTTATTTAGGAGCTCAATCTCAGCAGTGTAGCTCTGATCAGTAGCTGTCAAATTGGACTTAACACTTGATCACCAAGAGGGAAATCATGCCCTGGTCCTAGAAAACTACTCAACTACCATGGCTAGCAAAGTCATGGATCTTGGGGGAGAACCCGCAACTGCCACTTTCCTAAACCCATACAACCCTCAACTACCTTCTACACATTGGTCCTTATATAACAGATAAGTGTAATCCTTACTGCTCTTCAGGGAAACTTCTCTGTGAAACAGACAGAGACACATGACAGAAAACCACCCCTAATCAAAATGCAGAGTTCTGGAGCCCAGTCTCAATAGATAGATCTACAAAAACAACTCCAGCACCTAAGGCTCAGGGAACATCATAGGGAGCAGAAAGACTGTCAGAGCCAGAGGATAAGGGAGTTGCTACGAGACTTGTCTCTTAGCAATGTCAGAAGCGATCCATGAAATCTTACCAAAATGACTGCCTAAACATAAGCTAAAGAAGGACAGTAATGATAGATATGTTGAAGTGGGCAAGGGAATGCCCAGGAGACCTCAGCCCTACGCAGAGAACGACAGGATAGGGATATTGGTATTCCCAGGATAGGGAATACCAATTGGTTCTCCAACACCAAATGGCCATCCCTAAACATGCATATAAATGACATTGTGCAGACTGAGCAGAATGCATTAATATACACTTAGGGATGTAGCGACAGTTAATAAAGAAAGAAGTAATGAGTTTGAGAGAGAGTAAGGAGGGGGTGTATGGGAAGGTTTGAGGGGAGGAAAAGGAGAGGGAAATGATATAATTATAATATAATGTCAAAAATAAAACAAACAAGAAAGAATTCTCTCTATTCTGGATTCTTAGTTAGAGCCAAACCCCATCTTGTGGAATTTTTTCCTGTCTTGTTCTGACTCTGCGGAGTTCCTCTGCCTGGTACCCTGATCCCGGCAAATGAGTGAGGATCATTATAGTAGAAAAGGAGGTGGCTCCTGGTGTGTCCATGGTTATAGGGTGTTGGCTCAGGGACAGTGCCCAGGAAGCCACCAGTGGTCTCACCAGAAAGCAGAGCAACCTGTATTAGCCTTTTAGTCTCCCAAACTGGGGCAAGAAATTTCTCATGTTGAAGCCACCCAGTTGGAGAAGCTTTGTGGAAGCCTTGACAAACAGATATAGTTATCGAGGGCACAGTACCCAGAAATCCCTGAACAAGTGTTCAAATGACCACTGGCCGTGTTAACTTGGTGATCTTGTTTATTTTTTTTTCTAACATCAGCCTCTTCCCACAGGGATATTTCCAGCCAATTTCTCTTGCCCGGTTACTAGAACCTGTCTTTTTTTTTGTGATGCTTACACACATGCAGAGAGAAATATACAGGAGCAAATTTCAATCAAGCTGTTTAGAGTTTCACAAAATTGAAACAACTTGAACAGAGATCATTAAAGACAAAGCCTAGTGTGTGAGATTATGGTTATACACAAACTGAAGGATCAACCAGGCGCTACTATGATTAAATGGCAAGACTTAGCAGTTGCTGGCCCACAAAACAAACCAGCAGGGTTGGGATGGGCATAACATCCTGATTGGCTACTCATATATCGCCAGGGAGTGGGAAATAACATTAAAAAAAAAAACCCACTAATTTGAGAGATGTTGTTGACAACCAAGGTATGAGGTTGTCCAATACCAAGTGGTCAGCCCTGAAATCAAATGGACTGAACAGGGTATACGTGCACACTAAAAATAGAGTCCATAATTTTGAGAGGAGACACAAGGCAAGGAACATGGGAGGAGTTAGAGGGAGTATAGGGAAGGAGAAAATGATATCATTATGTTTTAACTAAAAAGAAAGTTAAAAAAAAGAAAATCATTGTATACATGGTTGGATTGCTGCGTGGCTACAGTTCTCAAACTTGTTCTGTGGCACAAAGCGGGCAATTGTGTTATGTCAGGTCTTCACATGAACTGCGTCACCCTTGTCTTTTGGGCAACTGATCTGGCTAATTGGGCTTGTATCTTGGTGCCCCAACAGTCTCTATGCCTAAAGAATCCCCAAGAGATTTAGATCTCACCCATCAGATCAATGTGTATTTGTTGTAAGAATACATGCTGTAAAAATAAACATGTATTTTAATTTACTAGGTTGTGGGGCATAAAGATCTTTATGGCAGCCTCACAGGAAAAGCAGGCATTTAAAATTGGCACAGGAAACTTTGTTGGCCTTTCTGTCGTATCTGCTTCTCACACAGGCTGTGTACAAAACAATCCCCAGGAATGAACTGTCTGGAGTCCTTTATTTCTTAATTAATGCAGTTTTGCTAGTTGATATAAATGGGATAGTGCGTGGGCTAAGTGAAAGTATAGGGAAGTTTAGGGGATACAACCCAAGCAGGATCTTCAACTCCCTCCCCAGCTGCTGCTCTAGCTAGGCTTTAAATTAGATTTGAGAATTAATTTTTCATTTGAAACCACTCAGTGTTCCTCAGCCCTTCCCCTTTTCTTTTGATACTGAGCTCTCCAAGGGTCCCTCCAAGGGAACGAAACACTACCTTCTCTATCACCTGACAACTTTCCCATCATTTCCTTGTGTCACTAGGCAGACAGTGTCTTAGGAAAAAGAATGTGGTACTGACTAACCCAGCCTTGTGGGTGTATTGGAAGGAAAGGTCTTCCCTACACGTGTGTGGATGTTAGGGATTCTCTGACTGGCTATGTCTGACAGTGGTGAGCACCACTGTCCTTCTCACACTTCTAACACTCACACACCTAAGACCACAGCTCTACCCAACTTACCACTGGAAAGGATTGAGACACGTGGGTTAGTACTGTATTGCAGTCTCTCCAGGTGGGAAGGGGGAACTCATGGGGCAAACAAAATGTCTCGTATCTGGGAAGAGGAAATTTGGAAGATTCTAGAAGGTTTCTCTGGAGCTTCATAAAAAGTGGTAAACAACTTCTGGGCAAGAATGGGAGATGGACTGGTGGAGCTGGGAGAGGCCATCACTTAGGTCGGCAGCTTCCATGAGTTATCGTCCAGACGTCCTTTTGAACAGCCCATCTGTGTTGAGATGGGCTTTTCAGTGATGCAGCTGTTGGCTTTTCTCCATCACTGCTTCCATAGGCAACTCTTAAGCCACAGACCTATTAGTAACTACAATAAATACCCATAGGTTTCCCAAGTTGACTTTGGTGTGATGGTTAATTTGGTTAGTCATTCGTTTCCTTCATGGGGTGAGTAGCCATGCGTGTTTTGTCTTCCCAGGAAAAGCCTACCACACAATAGCTAGCTTTTAAGTACATTTAATATATTTGTTGATACCCAGCTTTCCATCAAACAGGGTTTTGACCAATTGATCACAGGTACCATGAACAATAAAAAAAATGTCAAAGATCAGGAAATTTTACATAACTGTTGATAGTGCATAGAAAGTAAAAAAAAAAATGCTCAGAAAAATATATTCAGAGGTTGGAGGAGGGTATTCATAATTCAGCTCTAAGTATGACTCTGAGAGTCTTGAAATTTAAAAGGTCAAATTACAGGGTTATGATCAGAAAGAAAGACTGAGTCTTCTAGGAGATGATGTGTGGTGTGTTCACATCATACAGCATGAGTAGAGTGTCGGGCACTTTCGTGAACAATCCACCTTTCTCCACCTGTTAATCTTAGACCCTTATTCTCCATTTCCTGCTCTGTGTCTACATGGTGGCTAATTTTGGTTGTTGCTTTGACTGAATTGAAAAAAAAATACTTTAAGGAGGCAAAGTGTTGAGTTCTGTGAATATGCTTCCAGAATGGAAACCGAGGAAGGAAGACCCACCATGAACACAGGCCGTGCTATCCCTTGGGTAGAGCTCATAGGCTGGATAAAAAGGGAAAAGCACAGAGTTGGCTGAGAACCAGCATCCATCTCTGACTGCATCTTGATCTGCCTGGCTGTGAGTGAGCAGCTGCCTGCAGCTCTAGCTTCTCTGTAGTGATGGAATTACCCAACCAACCCTTCCTCCTTTAACGTTCATCCAGACAGAGGAACGAGAAAGGTAAAGTTACGCACGCCATTTTTTTTTTCCATGCAAGAGAAAACCACCAGTATCAGCAACAGCAGTCACCAGGCAAGAGTGCTTTCCATCAGCTGCCAATCCATGTGAGCAGCCATAGGTAGGTGATGAGTAGATTTTACGGATAATAATACAAAGTCAAATCGGTAGTCCTACCCAGGCATTCTGGTTTTTTTTTTTTTTTTTTTTTTT
>JADRCD010146104.1:14904-29456 GCA_019843815.1 Montemys delectorum | reverse complement strand
ATTTCTGTAGGTCCCACAGATCTTCCCCTTTTATCCCCTATGTCACATTCTCTGTTTTGTCCTAGCCCCCAATTATAACACAGACCACCATGCCAAGCAAGCTAGTAGACTCTTTATAGATTTCCCCCTCTCTGTCTCTCTAGATCTAACTCCCCAATTATCTCCAATGCTATAACAGACCCTCTGAAGCAACCTTTCTTCACTGTCTCCCCACATTTCCAGGAGATAAAATAAGCATATTCTTGCTGAACAATATGCTATCCTCTCTCCTATGGACTTTCTCAGACCCTTAGCATATCCCCATTTCTAAATGTCATTTCCCAATACCCAGAAACTCATTTTACCTGGAACCCCTAGTGGTTTCAACTACAAGGTACAAAACAAAAACAAAAACTAAAACAATTTTCCTACCAGGAAACACTCAGGCATCAAACTCATCAAACCAACGAAGATAACTCCAGAAATCAGAATCCAGACCTGTCATCTACCCAATGTCAGATTCCCTGACACCTGTAAACACACACACACAATAGCAGCCAGGGCGCTATGTCTCCACTGTGTCCTGAAGATTCCCACGTAGCTGGAGCACAAGAAAAAGACTTTAAGACATCCTGTATGAACATGATGGGCATCCTTAGAGAGGAACTTAGTAAATATCTTAAAGAAATACAGGAAAACACAATCAAATACTTTAAGGAAATAAATAAAGCTTTTTAAGACCTGGAAATAGGACTAGAATCAATAAAAAAAATACAACCTGAATTTGTTCTGGATATGAAAATTTTAAGAATTTGAATAGGAACTACAGAGGCAAGCTTCATGAACTTGCATAGAATACAAATGATGGAAAAGAGGATCTCAGGCGTTGAAGATACAGTAGGAGAAGTGAATATTTTAAATCCAAAAAACCCCTGACATAAAACAGCCAAGAAATCTGGGATATTATGAAAAGACCAAACCTACAAGTAATAGGAAGAGAGAACCCTTAAGCAAGCTCCACAGACTCTCCCTTTACGGGTTTGTCAGTATATCAACAGATACCTGTGTTTTAAGGACTTGGAGGAGTTTTAAATTCTTTTAAGAAGTCTGTTCCACATTAACTTAAAATTTTTATTTCTCATCTCCTCTGTCCCCCACCTCCCAGTGCCATGTTAGGCCCAGCTAGATCCTCTACATGAAGAGCTCTTGGTGCCACCTTCTATAAATTTGGCCAGAACTTGACATTGGGTTAAGACAGGAAGTAGGCTCAAGATGACTACAGCTAAGGAATGTGTTGGTATCTTGATGAGTTTTGTTAAGACACTGAGTACAGTAATTATGGGAGCTGTGTATGTACTTTGTTTGTTCCTTAACTACTCTGTTTATGCCTTGATTGCTCCTTGACAACTTTGTTTATCTCTTAGAACTGACCATATTCTTTGTATGTATCTAGAATGATATAAAAGCAGACTGGTAAAAATAAATCTACTTCAGCTTCAGAACTGGCTGGAGTCATGTTATTGTGTTGTCTAATTGTCTTTTTTTTTCTTTTTAATCCTCATTCCCTCACTCGAGACCCTGTTGACTGACTGAGCTGGCTTGGACACCTCTAGTACCCACTGTTGAGTCAGGATCAGCTGGAGAATATAGTAAGGTTCTAATAGAACAAAATGGTTCTAATAGAAGTATCAAATATTCTTTGTGGCATTGCCATTATTCAGATAATAGTAAACACTTAGTTGTAGAAGACTTTCTAGCATGCAGGCATCAAAGTTCTATGCATTTCTTTATGCCAACACTTGAATTTGTTAAAAACAACAACAACAACAACAACAACAACAACAACAACAAACCCTCCAGTCACATCCTAATAAATATGTCTGCAGAGCCCAAGCTGACCTCTGTGGTTTCCTTTTAGCCCCTGCTAAAGCACCGTATGGCTACACATCTTATACTCTGAGTCCCTCAGCTAGAAAACAACTCAGGAGGCCTTAGGATGGTTACTGTACAAAGAAAGGTATTCACCATTCTTTGACTGGAAGGGACAGTGAAGTAGGCAGAGTGAGTCTTGATGCTTGGAGGAGGAGACATTTGCCCCCCCTCCAGCAGCAGCAGCATTTCCATGCCCCATGGTCCAATACTTCCATGAGGTTGTAAGTCTTAACAGTTAGCTATCTAAGGCCCTCTTGTGTCATTCTGCATTCTCTTATCTTCTTTTTAAATCTAGTTTGAAAAAAATACTCTTTTTTGGAACAATTATAGATTTGTGTGAACTTTTAAAAATGTTACCAAAGTAATTCAGTCTACCTCTGGTGCTTGTCCCAGATAATAATTAGGAGGCTTGAACTCAGGGGACTATTTCTTGTGTCTCATATGGCTGAGACCTCAAGGTGGCTGGACTTGATTCCCAGCTTTGCCATCTGCTTGTCACAGATGCTTCCAGCTCACCCCACCAAACTGCCCACATTTTGCTTATCTGGAAGGTGCAAGAACAAACACTTTTGCGAGAATGATCAGGGTCCAGGGTAGGCTGATATTCTATACGACCTTTCTAGGTCACAAATTTTTTTTGAGGAGAAAAAGGTTTTCTGGCAAATGAAAAAGGATGTTATTTTCCCCTATCTGGCATTTTAAACCTATACCGATAGAAACAATCTCCTGATCACTCTGCAATCCTCTGTCACAGAGCATTCCTAGGACATGCAAAAAGAAAGCTAGAACATGCCAGATTCTGAATGATGCCCTCTCCAAATCTCAGTCTTACCCCCTGACTTCACATGAGGATTTTTATCCTTCTATGATCTTTATATACATTTAAATATGTTTCTGTTTTAAAGAGCCTCAGACCTGTGGGAGCTTGTTCTAAAAGAAGTGGATGATAAACGCCTCCATATTTTCTATATATAAATGTCAGCAAAGCTTAAAAAAACCCCAGGCACATAGCCTGCCAGGATTCATCTCTTGGAAATGACAACAGAGGCTGCCTCTGACTTCAAAGCATCTAATTTGTAAGTTGTTCCACCACTTTTGCAAAGGGCAAGCAGGGGGAGGGGCGCTGGAAGTAGTTATTCAATCTCATTAGCATTTTCACAGTGATTTAATGAGGATGGATTCTCTTCATTTTACAGCCCATGAAACAGAGGTTCAGAAAGATTAAGCAACTTTTTCAAGGTCATATTAGGTGTTAATAATGAACTTGAAGTATAAAGCTGCTTTTCTGTGACTGCCAGCCTTGGGCTCTTAGCTTAAGCTGCAGGAGGCTGGTGGAGTTAGCCAGAAGTAGACAGGAGAGCTTTGAGTAGAAACCATCAAACCAAAATGGAAAAAAAAAATGCATCAGTTGGGTGTTCCATCTAGAAAAATGAAGAGCAGGGCTGAACAATAACAACAGAAGCAAAGAACACATGGCATCATCAGATAGAGTCTTCCTCTGCTTCCCTACTTTGACACTTTTCACCCTCTCATTCATATGATTTGGAATGATGTAAAGTCTAGTCTACACTCCAGGTATAGAAAACACACTGTGAGATCTAATATTAACTGTCAATTTGACAGGATTTAGACTTACCTAGGAGACATGGATATGAGAGTGTTTCTAGACTGAGGTAAGAAAACCCAGACAAACTGTGTGCAGCACCATCCCATGGGCTAAGATCTATGACTACATTAAAAAGCAGAAAGGAATTATGAGATTTTGCCTAAGCACAGTCCAGGGTGTGCTGTGCAGCCTGAGGGATCAAGTACCTGGGCTTCTCTCCTTCCTATTCACACACAACACAGAGATACAATTCTCTCTGAGATAGTGTATCGTTGTCCAGTTTCCCAGTATGCAAATAACAAACTTTATAACAGAGAGATAAGATGTAACAAGGAATTGTGAATCTATTACTTTTGGGGCAGGGTGATAAAGAGGACAGTGAGTGGAGTACAAGTATTCATCTCTCCCTGCTTCTTGACTGCAGATCTAATATGGCCATCTGCCTCTTATTCTTGCAACCATTACCTCTACATCCTCAAACAGTGAATCAAAATAACCCTTTTTCTTAAATTCCCTTTGTCAGATATTTTGTCAAAGGAATGAGGAAAGTAACTAAGACGTACATTAAGGGCCATTCCAGGCTCCACATCAGCTTTCCAGATTGTGTGACAGCTGACAGAGAAGCTGGAGTCCTTCTCCTGAATGAAGAATGTAGCAGTAGACACATTGCAGATATCTAGTCTAGGCTTTGTATGCCATGACCACAGCAAGGAACAGCAGGCCTTCAGGATTTCCTCATGGTTTATGTCATCTGATTGTCTCTATATCTCTTTGATTCACAGACACTGAACATATTCCTACCATAATTCAGTGTCCTATTTTCAGTTACTGTTGTTCAATCAATTCATATTGTGAATCTTCTTTTAGGTTAGAGACATCTAAGTCAACATCCATCTGCATAAATAAGCCTAGCTCACACCTTGTATGAAAAGTTTAAAAAAGCATGGCTCTTTGAAGGTCGACCAGTTGCTCAGATAGGTACAGCTTAAGCTACAGAGCAGAGACCAGAATCTAGGTCAGTTGGGTTCCCGATACACAGCTTTCCCACTATGTCAGTGGTCAGCAAACTTTATCAGTAGATTTCCAAGCAGTAAGTATTTTAGACGTTGTGGATCACACTGTCCTATCACACCTACTCAGCTCTGTCCTTAGAGCACAAAAATTACCTCGGACAATTTGTAAATAATAAGCAGGCTGAGTACAATGGAATATTATTTATGAAAAACAAGCAGTTGACCAGATTTGGCTCTCAGTCGTTATTCCAGCCTCCCTTAGTAGAGCAGAACTTTGATTTCTGCGTGTCATTGTCTATACCTAGTTTTCATGCTGTTGTATAATTCTCTCTGAAGCCCAATGCCAAGGCCTGTTTGCCTTTCCTTTTCCTAAATTGTGACTCTGTGCAAAAATATGAAGTCTAAAATCAGTGCTAAATTTTACCTCTGTCTTCTATTATAGTAAAATTTATTATACTCATAGAAAAGCATGTATGCTGTCCCCAAAGGAGGAATTACATATGTACTAAGAAAAACTACATGAGGGAGTGCTCCAGAAGGTCCTCATTTGCATTATGGCTCTATGGTCAGAATCTTGGAGAACAAGAGGACTTGGGGCTTTGTGCCAGGATACCTCAGACTTGAGCTAGCAGCAATTGGCGCCTTCTTGGCCATGTAGCCACCTTGGCCTAAGCACTTAAAGTATCTGAAGGATGGAGAAAAAGAAGCAAAGGGTGACATCTTTTAGGACACATGCCAAGCTCTGGAGCTCTCCACTTCCCCACTGTTATCTGCTCTTTGAAGACACCAAAGGCTGTCCAACTAGATTAGTATGCCTCCATTGCCTGTGCAGGATCCTCCCTGGGCAAAGTTTTTATCTGTTGTGAGTCAGATACTATTCTGAGTCCTGGAGGAATGTCATGTAATAAAACAAAAGATCTGCTGCCGTGAAATAACATTTAGTTGGAGGAAGGAGAGACAAAAACAAATGAATAGATCTGTTATAGTTTGCTGTTTTACAGTAAGTGTATAACATGTGCTTCAAGGTTGATGCTTGAAATTCCACATCCTCCTAAGGGAACAGATGATGTATGTTCACATAGTAGAACTGATGGGGGGTGGGGGACAAATTTTCTCCTTTAATCTTTCCAGAAGTCACTAAGCAATTCATGGGGGCAATCTCTCATGAGCTACTTACTGCCTAAAGGCTTAGCATCTTTATTAAATTGTGGTTTTATTAATAAAAGGTTTATTTTTTATGTGCGTGACTGTTTTGCCAACATATATATCTGTGTACCACGTGGAAGCCTGGTGCACACAGAGGCCAGAAGATCCCCTAGAACTGGAGTCACAGACAGTTGTGAGCTGCCAAGTGGGTGATGATAGTAACACCCAGGTCCTCTGGAAGAGCAGACTGTGCTATTTGCCACTAGAGCCATCTTTCCAGTCCCTGGGCATAAAAGGTTTTGTTCTTACTTCCACACTTACATTACACCTTTTACTTTTTTCCATTCAGTTCCTGCAACTCCCTCTCATGTGCTACCTTGCTCTCTCTCAATTTTATGGCTCCTTTTTCTTTAATTATTATTTTAGGTATATAAATATTTATACATATATATTCCTAAATATATAAATACAACTCATTCTTTCCATATAATGGTATTTGTATTTGTATGTTTTAGGGAATATTAAGTTTTAATATGAATGAATTTTGAAACAGATATGAATGTTCATAGCTGAAAGGGAGGAAGGTACCAAAGTATTTCAGGTTTTTCTGGATCTTGGAAAGGATCTGGGATTTTATTCTGAGTGAAAAGAATGACTACTTGGCTTTGAGAATAGGAAAGTCATGTCATGATAGGATTTTAAAGAATTAGCCTAGTTGTGTTTTGTAGCAGGGGTTGGGGGTGGGGTCAAAGACATAAATGAAAGCCTCATCAGGAAATCATTACTATAATCCAGGCAGAAGATGTGGATAGTTTGAAAGTAGCTATGGGGATGGGGAGAGGTGACCAGCTTCAAAGAAATTCTCCTAGTTGCTTGTCTTATTGCTGTGACAGAATACCTGACAGAAAAAATTTAAAGAGAAAGTGTTTTTGTTGGCTTACAGTTCACAGGGTACCCAGGCCATGGCAGTGGGAAGGTGTGTTGCCAGCTGGAGGTAACTAGTCACAGAATGAGAGTGTTTTTATGCTTTCTTCTTTACCTTTAGGAATCTCAGTCCATAGAATGGCACCACTCACATTTAAAGTGGGACTTTCCACCTCAACTTAATTGAAATAGTTCCTCACAGATATGTTCAGAGGTTGTTTCTATATGAATCTAAATCCTATCATGTTGAGATTTGAGATTAAGCATCATGGATATCTTAAAGACTAGACTCCAGGTCACTTACGCATGACTGGAATATGGGATGATGATAAAGCACAAAGATGACTCTTAGATATTGCTACCTGTCACATCTTTTCCACAAGTCCTTTTCTTCCAACAGTTGCTGTGGCAACTGACTGCTATGGGTGTGGACTGGCAGTATCTGGCCTCCACAACTTCTATTTCTTGTCTCCTACATGAGGGCTTTGTGGCTCCTCTACAAGATCCTTTCAAGACACTACTTAGCCACTCAAATACTTGAAGAACTCTGTCAGGCCCAGGAAGTTAGTCTCTCAGACGTGATTTGATGAGTGAAAGCTTGGTGAATAATACTATTAGCCCAGCTCTTTAAAGAGTGAGGACTCTCCAGGCCAACTCTGCCATATTCCTCCAGATAGAATGCTCCTTTTTCCATTTCACTCTTCCTATGGTCTTTCCATTGTTTCCTGGATTTCCTTTCAATAGGAAACTCAAACTCCCAGAGTATCAAGAGTGCAGCTTATGGTCATAAAAGTCTATGATGTTCATTAGCTCTTCAAGTGAAGGGCTGGTCTACGGCTCAATGGTACAGTGCTTGCCTACCACACATGGGGGACTCTATGTAAGACTTCTAACATCAGCAAGATAAGACAAAAATAAAACAAACAAACAAAATGAATAAAAAGGGAGGTGGAAAGAGGCCATCAAATGCACCTGAGTCTGGAATTCAGAAACAATGTATGCAATAGCGCTGGCTACTTGTCCTCAAAGCTCCCTGCATTGGCACATGGTTGGGACCCCACTTTCCCTGACTCTATCACCAAGACAGCATCTCCACCCCCACCCCAGTATTCCCTTCACAGGTGACTCCTTCCTGTAGCATGTAATTATTTTTTAAAAATCCACACTAACGACAGCTACTCGCCGGCAACACCTCCATGGCTACCCCCAAGAGGCAGTCTGCCCAGTTTCACTTGGTTTACTGATGATGATCCGCTTGTATCTTCCCAGGCTATCTGCCCCCTGCTAGCCCCTGTAGCTAGATCTAAACCACTAGCCCCTTATAATTAAGACTCCAGAGGCTTGTAACTTACCAGTCAGACTTATAGCAGTAAATTCTCAACCCTCAAAATGCCCACACTAAGAACTCAAAACTCAATTGATATTAATACAAGCTGCCCACCTAGATTGGACAAATGTGCCCTATATTATTCTATTGCTCTTCTATGATATCCATAACTACCTGTGGCTATTTCAGGCCATGTAGATCCAGTTTGTCTTCCTCCTCCATCTTTTCCTGTCCTTCTTCCCTCTCTCTGTCTCTCTGCCACCTCACTAAAACTTTTAGAACTACCTTCTTTATCTATTGCCCAATCCCAGGCTCTAGCCTTACATTTCGCTTGGCCTCAGCATGCAGATAGCAATCTATACCTTCCTGCAGTGCAAAAGGAGAAGATAACTGAGAAGCGGTGGAAAGGCAATCAGTACTCTCTGCTTCATGGTGGAGGTGTTTCTCTCTCCTCGCTGTATTCCACTTGATGGCTTTGGTGTTCTCACAACTGAGCAGAGTCATGTCAATATGAAAGCTCATGTTAGGTCAGCATGGCCACCTTACAGAATGACATTATCTGCTGGAAGCCTTTCTGACTTGTTAAGATCCCTACTGAGCTTTCAAAGAAGGAGAAGGAAAATGGAACTAAGATGCTGTTGGAAGAGAGAAGGCAGGGAAACTAAACACCATGGTCCTCTGAGCCTTCACAGCGCCTCCTCCAGTCCCCTACACCGTCCTAGCCTAAGCCTGGACTGTTCAGGCACTCAGAGGAAGGGCGTGGCTTCTTTTTATTTCTATTTAATCTGATCAAATGAAAACTGCAATCCCTAGCAATTACACATCTCCATGCTTCAGGCACGCTGTCCCTGGCACTTTGCTATCCCCATTTAGAAAATTCATCCACAGAAGCATTTGTACAAAGCACTCACCTGAATTGTACAAAGAAATCTGCAACATCATCCTTTGTACAAAGGATAAGAACTCATCCTTTATTAAAATGGGGTTTAATAACACGTTTTTAAGAACTTGTTTAAGAACATGTAATTAGACCAATTTTCTCAAAGCTGAGGTTTCCAGTCTGCAATTTGATAAGCAGCTTGAGCATTTTTTTTTTTTTTATGTTCATGAATTTCTGGGTCTAAACAAAAGGTCAAATGGACCCCTAAAGTATGTGTGTTTCATTTTACTTGTTTTTTTCAAATGTCATTATTGATGCTAAAGGGATGTTGGTGAGGAACAAGGTCCTCCTGTAGTCATGTACCCAGTAAGGCACAGAAAGGAACATATAGGACTGGCCCCCTCCAGTGCGAGTCTAGACAGAAACTCAAGGCCCTCTTTTGTATGGAGCTGGAAAATGGCTTCTCAGGGCCCTTCCCACAGAACGCTAACAGTAGCTAAAACAGTGAAGCATCAATCTGCAAAGCAAGCCATTTTGCCTTAGAATGGCAAATACATTTTAAATATCACTAGCTTATTGTGACCATAATAAAATATTTCAAATAATCAACTTAATAAAGGAAATGTTTATTTGGGCCCATCTTTCTGGAGGCTGAAGCTAGTGGCTCTGTTGCTTTAAGATTGACAAAATTTGTTCTCATGGCAGAGGATACAGTAGAGCAAAGTGGTTCAAAGTGTGTCCAGGAAGGAAAAGCTAGGAGGAAGAATTTGGGGTCCCACCCTCTCTGATGACATCAGGTCTTCCACCAGTTCCTATCACTTAAGCGTTTTCTCACCTCTAATACATGCCACTCGGGGAATAAGACCTTAACAGACTGAGCCTTTCAGGGTCATTCAAAACCCAAACTATAGCCTATCTTCTCCCTGACTTGGAAAGCTATTTCCTGTGGTTATATCTTAAGGTACGCAGTACAGTTGATATCAACAAGCTCCACTTTGGTGCACTATCTTTGAAATCTCATTCGGGATCATTATCAGGGAAAGTTTTTAAAATTCGGTCATTTTCCTGCAGAGAAACTCTGGGTCACTCAGCATGAGAAATACGATGTGGCTCAGAAACCAGGAGAGGGCAAAGCAGCATAATTCTTTCTTCTGTGATTCCAGACTTTCTACCTAAAGGTGGAAAAAGTGACTGTCAGATGAGTTTCAAAAGTCCTGCAGCAAATAGATCCTGCCATTCATGTTGGTCACTGGGTAGCATACTCAGTCAATGTTGCTGGGAGCTTGAAAGAGTTGCCAGCTCTCTGAATAGCTCCCTTTCTGGTCATATACATCACCTAAATGCCTTAAACTGAAGCACTGGTTAGAGAAGTCCAAAGACATCACATAGATTGCCAGCAAATGGCTCTTGAAGAGGTTGTGAGTCAGCTGCAAATGTACCAGAAAAGAATGGAAGGCTAATATGCTGCTAGGAGGGAAGCAAGATGAGAAATGGGATAGTCGGTGATGGAGAAAAGAATAGGTGACTCCCTTCATTCCTTCAGAGGAGAAGAATAGCCAGCAAAAGACAATGTGTAAGGGTCCACGAAGGGCACTTGGAGGAGGCACAGTAGCAGCTGACATGAAAATCATTCCTATCCTTCTGAACAGCTCCCAGAAGCCACACTGTGACTGTTCCTTTTAAGGGTAGAGCTGGCATTGACTCTGGATATTCTTTCTATTCTACTCCCTGATCTCTTCTTCTAGAAACACTAAGATCCTCTCGTCTGTGAGGGAAGCCCCTCTCACCCAAAGGCATCACTTTTTTACTCAGAGCAAGGTCAAGCCCAAAGGATTCTTAGACATTCCCTGGTAACCCCTCTGTATGCAGGTATTCCATCTGACTGCCTGCTCACTGCCCAAGGACCAGACTAGTCAAACTCAACCCACACGACTCCAATATTCATCCCATCACCTCAGTGAGAAAGGGGCCTTGTCTCCTAGCAGGAAAGCTGTTTGGGAGCTACCTTCCCACTCTGATAGAGGGCAGGAATGGCTTCTCGGATTTCAGGATCCCACTCACATGTGTAGTTATTCCTTCCGGTGGTTTAAAGGTGACACAGATAAAGTCCTATCTATAACAGCCGATGTTGAAGCAGCCCCTCTCAGGCTGTGGTGCAGGGTCACTGTGTGTCTGGATCAGTGGCATTCTTGCTGTTTAAACACCCACAATTCTGTCTGGACTCACTTCCTAGTAAAAACATATCATGTGATTCCGTATGGAAGAGCAGAAATGAATGAATGAAGGTGTATGCATAGCAGATGTAAATATAATTACTGTTACACTATGTGGGACAGGTGATGTGCATATATATTATTTAGACAGACATTTCAATATGCGTGTCCTCACGGCAGGGTAGATAATCCAAATAAGTTAGTCATACAAATGAAAAATCATAGATACAATTTTTTTAAAAAAGACATCTTTCTTTGGAAAATTGCACTGAAAATTCATGCACTTGGAATAAATTGGAAATAATAAAATTTACATTCAAGAAGTGAGATTAAATAGAACTTGAATCTAATAGAATATAAAAGTCCCCAAGTTTGCAAATTATTTTATTTTATTTTATTATCATGCTCTGTTAGAACAAAAATTAGAATCAGTTATACCATATTGTTCCCTGACACTTTTATAGTTTTGCACAAAATAAAATTAAAGGAAAGAAATACCAATTTCAAAGAGAATTATTAAGGGGGTGGGGGGAGAGAGACCAAAACAAAACAAAATATCCTTCCATCTTTTGCTGTCTTTCCCATTCTCAAGCAAAAGGAAGACACTGATGGATTCACTGGGAGCCCATGGAATAGCAAGGTAGGAGCTCTGCCCCCAGGCTGACACCCTTTCACGGCTGAGTTCTTTAAGCTAAGAATCCAGCCACCTAAGCCAAAGCTACAGAATGCAAAGACAATGTCAAATTTGCCTTCAGTTGCCGGGGTCTCAAAGGGCAAGCAGTGCCAGTTTGAGCTTGGTACTCTCCTGCAAGGACCTCTGAGTTGGGTGCCGAGCTGTTCCCAAGCCGTCTGAAAGACTCTCCGCAACACAACTTAGAACATCAGACTGGGGACAGCTCTGGGGATTCCTTACCTAAATAGATTGCAGGGGCTACATGGCTCTGTTGAAACAAATATTGTCAAATATCATACTGTCAACAGAATGAAGAATGCTTCGCTGTGTGACCCTCAGTCCATCGCGTACCCGTCCTGCCCCCAAGCCCAACTGAAGCTCTGGATGTGTTCGAATGGCAGGCACTGTGAAGAACCCTGTCATCCAATCCTTCCTTTTCCTCCCAGCTCTCATTTTCTTTTCTCAGCCTTTTAGCACTGAGAGCAAACGAAGTGAGTAAACAAGGTCAGTAGAAAGTCTCCCTGGTCGGATTGTCTTTGAGTTACAGAGCCAGACTATATTCTGACTGGAGAATTCCCTTTAGAAATGCATGTGCATGATGAAGCAGTCATGTGTCCCCTCACCGAGTGCCTACCTCCGAGTGCACGGGGGCACCAACCTGCCGACAAGCTACTTCCTCCTCTGATGCCCATTTCAACACCGAGGCCAAGAAAGATCGTTCAGGATCTGATCCTTAAATTGCATGCAGGAATGTGCAGACAAGGGAATGCAATAAGAAACATTTATACTCTTGGAGTCAAAGTTAATTTTTTTCACCCCTTAAAATATTTTTTAAAGTCACAAACTTCACTGTTCAGTGACCCTTAGGGGAAATACATAATAATCCAAGTTCCAGCTAGAAGCAGAAGCGTGTTATACTCAAGTACTCAAGGCTCAAGATGAATCGTGACTAGCCGGGCAGTGGTGGCGCGCACCTTTAATCCCAGCACTTGGGAGGCAGAGGCAGGTGGATTTCTGAGTTCAAGGCCAGCCTGGTCTACAGAGTGAGTTCCAGAACAGCCAGAGCTACATAGAGAAACCCCGTCTCAGGGGGAAAAAATGGCTCATGACACAGAGTGGTTAAAACAAGACAGAAATGTTCCAACAGAACTGTGTGAGCTGTGAATCCAGGACCTTTATCCCTAGGTATGACCATAGCTGGTGACACTGACCATCAGAACCAGGTGTTTGGACTGTTTGTGTCCTGTATCCCATCTGGCCACATCTTAGTTAACAAATAGCTGAAATATATGCTCCGTTTGGAACACTTGCTCTGTTCTGTTAAAATGAACACTGCCCAGGAATTGCAACTGTGCATGGAACACTGGGGCTTGGAGGAAACTCCCACCAAAGGCTCCTTCCTTTCTTCCAGTGGTAGGTCTTCCTGACAGGTCAAAGAAATAGACCCCTCAGAGACAGAGGAAGAGGGTCATCTTGATAGGTAGTGTCCCCCAACTCAAAACTCTCAGGTGTGAGATGCCTGGTCATGTCTCTGCTGCAGGTCTTACACCCCAGCAGATCCTGAAGCCTGCATTCCCTCGAATCACAATGTCTTCTAGCCTCTCTCTTTATTCAGTTACCACAGCCTTAAATGCCCAGAACACTTCATTCTTGCCAATATGCAAGCCTGCTTTCCCAGGTGAACATAAATTCATGTACACACACACGCATGCATGCACGCACACGCACAGGCACACATGGACACGCACGCATGCACATGCCTGTATACACACACACACACACACACACACACACACACACACACACGAGCACTTTTCGCACAGTAAAGTCATCTTGGTCTAAATTCCTTTCAGCTGTGGCTTCTTCAGCAAGCTTTCTCTCAAAGCAGGAATCATAGAGCTTGGGCAGTTTCTATTGGAATCTCCTGCCCTAGAGTTTTCTCTAAGGACCCTCAGATAACTGGAGTGTGGTACCTTCTGCCCATCCCCCCCCACACACACACAGTTGTGCACACTTCTCTTTGTGTCTCTCTGTGCCACATGCACAGACAGTTTTAAAGCTGCCTGCTGTCTCAATAACACCTCACCCCTGCCTGGAACATTCTTCCTACCCTTCAAAAGTCATCTCTAAACAAAAATTCTGCTCCCTTGTCCCACTCATTCACTTTTCAAACTTAGCTTGCTCAGAGTAACCTACAAGGAAACCACAAGTAGGATGGATCTTGCGTGTTTACGTCTTTTATTTAACCGTCTGGTTAAACTGTTTGGTTGCCTAGGTCGACCATAATTACCCACCCTAGTATCTTTTCCAGTCACTCTTCTCAGACAGTTGAAGGTTGTCTCTTTTTCAGAATTGAAATCCCCAAGTTCCCAAAAATTTGCATGTGAAGAATTAGAATCAGAGCCTGCTCTTGTTTGCTCCTGAGAGTTACTTTGGAAAGAGACTGTTAATTAAAATATCCTGGTGCTTGTCCCCCAAGGCAGTTCCTTCCACACTAAGTGCTTCCCAGAGCACGCGCTGGTGCCTGTCAGATCCGGATGACTGCGAGTGACAAGGAGTGAGTGGTGAAGAGGATGGGAACTCCACAAAGCGCAAGCTCAACACGGTGAAGGACGAGCTGCCGCCAGCACCAGGCTGCTGTTCTTCAGCCTTTGTTTATTTGTTCAAGAGAGTTTTACTGACCCTGCCAGTTAATTAGGGTAATATATTCATGGATGCTTGTTGATCCCTTCTGTACCTCTGAAATAGTCCATAAAAGTTTCCTGTCAGAGCAGTTTATTCATATTCAAGGCCAGGAAGGGGAATTGTGTGTGTGTGTGTGTGTGTGTGTGTGTGTGAGAGAGAGAGAGAGAGAGAGAG
>JADRCD010146104.1:0-14804 GCA_019843815.1 Montemys delectorum | reverse complement strand
GTATGTGTGAGAGAGAGAGAGAGAGAGAGAGAGAGAGAGAGAGAGAGAGAGAGAGAGAGAGAGAGAGACTGTGACTTTCCTGTATGTGCTAGGAGGAGCTTCTAGCATCCTATTTGTAAACATCGAGTTAGGACATGGTGACAACTTTGATCTGAAGAGGTGGTGGCTCTCAGCATGCCACCAACTCGACTTTTAGAAACGCAGTCAGGGATGTCAAAACCCCACTTTTCTTCTTGGTCCAAGAGTTTTGGTCAAATGTTCAAATGCTTTCACAGAAATAGGAAGAGGACATACTGAGCCCCAGGCAGGATCAGAATTGCATTTGCACTTCCTCAGTGGTGCTTGTTTCTCACTGAGTTCAGTATTCACAGCTAATAGCAGAAGGACGAGTTCTGTGTCATGTGCAGATGGAACAGTGTTGCCCCCTGCTTTAGCTTCATACTTACCATGGACCAACTGTCCCCACTCACCTGGACGAGGCACTCGAGAAGGAAGCAGGACATTCTTATGTCACACCACCTGACTCTAGTTGTTGGGTTTTGAGAATATCCATCTGGATAAAGCAGGTCTGCTACTAGCGATCCTTCATAAGCACTGGTGATGGCCAGACCAGAAGACACAGGTGACCACTCTGCAGAGTTTATCATGAAATCCAGACCATTTCTGGATTCATAGGTCTATTGAAAAAAATCCTTTGCTCTATCTGTTGTCTCTTTCTTCTTAGATTAATTTTTTTTAAATGTACAAATGTTAATTTAATCCCTGGATATATCACACAATTGTAAACTCAACCACCCAGAATGATGAAATTGGTCCACATTCTCATTCATCTACCCTGCCTGGCCATGATTAAAAGGTTAGGAAAGAAGTTGGTTAGGCTTGGTGGGTAAAGTTAATCAGGCCGTGAAAGAATCATGAGACTAAATAACTGCCCACACTTTTCCCTTCTGTATCATTTCCTTTCTGCAGCCTTCTTCCAAGAAGGAAAAGCCCAGAGTGACCTAAAAAGGAACTTAAACTCAACCTAAAGGAAGCTGCTCAATTGACAGCAGCTGGAAGCTAATCAGGACAGGAGAAATGGCCTAGCCCACCCCTCCCATCAGAAGAAAGCAGCGGACACTCTGGAATGTCTGAAAACTCTAGTACCACAGATTACCAATTACAGGGTTCTTGTGTCCTTAGTGACAAGCAGGCCATAGGGGTGGCGATGTTCAGGTCTGTGAATCACCACCCTGCTCGATACACAACACAATGTAGTAGTCCCTTGTGTTACAGAGGAGCTGGAGAGTGGCCCAGGTGATTAAACACTATTTATCAGGACACAGACAGTTCAGTCCCAGGCACATCCAAGTGCTTCACACAGTGGTTAGGAAGTAGAACAGCCAGCAGCAATAGGACCAGATGCCCTGGTGTCAGCCATCACCATGACACTTTACATTAGCTTTGTACAGATCTAAACACAAGAGGTATTCCAAGAAGAAAAACTCCAAATTAGTACCTTAGCTGTCAAGAGTGTGTGTAAAATCAACACATATGCCTTTCCTCAGCAAAGTAACTTTCTAATATATTTTTGAGTACTTTCTATTGTCTATTCAAAATATGTTTTATTTTAAAAAGAAGTCTACTGTATGGCATATAAGTGATACCTAAATAAAATGATTAAAACTGAGTTACTATAGCTAATTTATAAAATATACGATACAAGACACCAGGATTGAAAAACTGTGTTTCTTTAAATCTTAAGCCCTTTATTTACTACAATGCAGAACATTTTACTTTTCAACATCAGCAAGTTGGGGGTGGGGTTTTTTGTTTTTGCTTTTTGACACTTTTATTTATCCAAAAGAAAACAAGAATCAATAACTGTTAGTAACATCAGTAAATTATAACAAATACAGAAATAATTCTCTTTTGGAATAAGGCTAAAAGAACTGGTCAACAGACCCTTCTCTCCTGCCCAATACGCACAACATATGAATACCCACCAAACAACGCCGGAGAGTAATGAGACAGAATAGCCGAAGGCTTTCATCTTATACATCATGAGATAGTGACAAAAGATAGATGGCCCCTAGCCACTCAATGGATTTGCCAACCCTAAATTGCTCTGAGATTCTTTACACGTTGTGTAATATTCTCTCCAAATAGCTTTTAGTGTTTAATAAAATGTCATCCAGACATCCTTTGACTTCAGTGCATGACATGCCAATGGTCACAACCATTGCACACATAAATACTGAGGAGACTCAGGAGATATGCAAAAGTGAAAAGAAAGGATTTGGCAATATGCTAGTGAAAAATACATATCCTTGGCAACCATCCAGTTTTGGGAACAATATCCAGCTATGACCCAGTGAAGTCTGACAGACTCCCCTTGGTTTGCACTCAATAGAGTTCATCCCCAATCTCACGCCATCTTTCTCTGGCATGCATTCCAGTCTTTGGAAACATGAAATACCCCTAGATAAAGTACCCTTCTCCAAGAAAATCTCACTCAAAGATCCTGACTCAAATCTTAAATTAATGCAGGCAAGCATGAGGTCTCTTAGGAAATGTCCCCCAAAACGACACATGAATGCACTGTTAAAGATACCTGATGAATCTGCATGCCATCTTATTAAATTAAAAGCACCTGTGTATTTATACGATGCATCCAATGGCTTAGATATTAGGATTCTAGAAATAATACATGTCTTATAGCAAAAAATATACATATAATAATCCACCTATAGTTTATATAAATGATGAAATGTTTTGAATATATCTATATATCTATATATTACACATATATACTCTGTGTATTTGCAGAATCAGGCACACAAATACTACAGTCCTTCACTGGCTCTTCCATGTCAGTGTCAAAGACACTAGATTTCAAAGTCTTATGAACTAGACCAAAGGTCATCGCTGAGGACAAAGGACTGGCTTGATGCACCTTCCCTTATGAAGGACCAGATTTGCCGGGCAGTGGCAACCTGCTATGCAGGGCTTATTGCATGGGCCGATCTCATTCCAGTTATCACATGTCTTCACACATCCTGGGCCACAGGTATCATACACAGCACCATGTTTGCACTGGGTCGCTAAAAAAGAGGGAACAAAGGTGTTGTAAATAAATAGCCATGGTAGCTCACCTTCTGCACAAGTCTTGTGGGCTCCGCAGAGACTCTGCCACAATCAAAGCTAACACTTATGTTTTAACGAGGGAATAAGGAATGGGTAACATTTTGTTTTGAACACTTTGGGAATTAGCAAACCCAAAGACCTGTCTCCTGGGCCAATGAACCTTAAAACAAAAATAATAGTAGTTGAAGCTTTCCATTCCAAGGTAAGAGAGACTATCAATTTGCAAGGCTGTAAGAAAATTGGTAAGGTTGTTTAGTTACTGCAAAATACCATGACAATTTCACCATGAATAGTCCTTCCTGTTACTAACTTATTATCAAGAAAAATATCACATATAACTATTTCAATATTCAAAGTACACAATTACACAGACACACACAATCTGAGCGTATTTGAGATATTTGGCACGTTTTAAATCAAAGTGGTCATGTGTTGAATGAATCAACTTGAGACAAGTTAGAGGAAGAGAAGGATAGGTCCAGATGTGGAAGAGTCAACTCTGTGAGCACAGAAGGGCAGCGACTGGCTGGGTCAGAAAGTACTAAAGCAGACAGGATGATATAGGCAAGTCCTACCTACTGAGTCGATATCTTTGTTAACTTAGTGCTGGAATGACCTGGGTAATATTTTCTGAGACACTGAAAATTTAGGAATAGACTTACCAGAAAGCAACAATACAGACATTCTGAGAGTTTTCTGAAAACCTGACTCTTCCAACTCTTGTTAGCTTCAATGACAAAGACAAACATGGGTCATTCTCAGCAGTGAGAATTGGACACAGGTGGGAATTGAGAGCACCGACTCTCCAGAAATACCAACAACACTCCGAAGTTCATTTGAAATGTTTTTCAATGAAACTAATAACAGTGGAGAGTCAATTGTTCTTGCTTTAATTTCTCCATTATAGTTTACACAGAGTGAAGACAAACCTGCTGAGGTACTGACTCTGTGACCATTAATCCTATAACTTTTTTGTTTTTAGTAAACCATATTTTGAGTCTTTTGAATAATACATTTAAAGTTACCATAAGTGCTGGTATTTGTCCATATTTAACTAATACTGAGTTAATAAGAAGCGTTAAGTACATTCTATGATGGCTTCCAGAATTCCTATAGCTCTAGTTAAAACCAAATGGAAAGAAGTTGCCAGGCAAGAGTTGTCAATTGTGTCTCACACATGCATCCTTATTATGTGTTGTTCCCTCCTTTCCCCCCTCTTCCCTCAACTCTCTCCATCTCCCTCCCTGTCTCCTCTCTTCCTTCTCAACTCCACGGCCCCTCGGACCACTAAAGGAAAACCCTGCTTCTTCTGCATGGCATTGGATAAGTAGACGAAGACTAGGAACATGGAGACTAGCATTTCTCTTCCTTCAACACGCCTGAGTTCTGCACCTGTGATATCTTTTAGACTCTTCACTGAATATTTCAAAAGTTCTCTCCCCAGTGATTAACAGAATACCCTATTATTGTATATATTTAATAATTTGGGAAGCCCCTAGCTGAAAATCAATCCACATACAGTCTTCATCGGTGTTGCTACCTTTCTCTAAAACAATTTCATGGCTGGAAATTATTGCTGAGCTGGTGAAGCCAGGGCCATGTTTCAGATCAACTCAATAAGAAAGAACCTCTGAAGATAGTAAGGTGGGACCAGGATGTCAACCATTTAAAATAAATACTCCCTCTTCCCCCATCAGACAGACTAGTGATGTTAACATGTAATCAGGATTGATACTAGACCTGTAAATGGCTTTCACATTCATGTTTCCCATCGCTGCAGAGATGGACAACATTGCTTCCAAAGCAGGTGCAAAAAGGAAGGTCCTACATGTTCCCATCACTGTTCTCAAACGCCACTGGAACACATCCTGATCCATTGCATATAGCCACTGTTTCTGTCTGCTTTACTTGAATCAAGGGCCTGAGTTCCTTCTGCTTACCCATTCACTGCCTCTCATTCACACACAACCCTGCTGACTGTGGGTGTCCTACCGATCCCCTCTGTAACCCCTCTGCTATCCTGCTGCCTGTACATTCCTCTTCTTCTCTGTTAAACAAGCCAGCCCTGATCCCCATGCTTGTGGACTTTTCTCCTTCACTCAGATGCCAGTTTATAAAATTACAGCCATATTGCCCTACTCTGTGATCCACTAACACCGTGAACCCACCTCCATCATCACCCTCCTCTTTATTGACGCTATCCCTTCCAAAGTTTTCAGAGGTTATTAGATCTGCTGACACCTTGACAGCTTTCGTTCACCAAAAACCCACTCAGTCATTTTGTCTATTTGGCTTGTGACACTGTGTGCCTCCTGGTTCCTTGCTAACCTTTTGCAGATGTACTTATCTCTTGGGCACCTGTGCTTGATCTCAGCACTAAATATTAAAATTGCATCCTAGCCTGGTCTCTTGACATTCTTGTGCATACTCCCCTTTCCTTTCCAGCTCCAATTCCAGCTTTATCCCTGTTTTCTAGTTATGGAGCTCCAAATCTTCTATCATTATCTCTAATTCTTTTCCTGAGTTAATTTCTTATCTAAATTCAAAATTTCACCTCCTTCAAATAGTTTCTGATAAACCCCAGATGGCCTTCTTTGAAAATATATCAATTTCTGGTCACATACTTCAAAACTTTTTTCTGAGTTTGCAGCACAGTCTATGTTCAGGAGATGCTTAACTGCTGCCTCGGCTCCTGAGGGCAGAGCTCTTACCCCTATACCTCAGGGTTCTGACGTAGGACTGAGCACAGGGGACATGCAAGCCTGTGCTTATTAGATTATTTATATCTGTTCGTTTATCTTTTCCCTAACATTGGTGGCTTCATTCTAAGGGCATCTAACCCTTTCCTCTATGTCCAACATGGATTCTCTTTGTTGCTTGTCAAGCTCATTTCCACACTCTTATTTCTCACCTGTCTTTGAGCTTTTGTCTACTCAATATTTTATCCCCTTCAGCTCTTGCTGTTACAGTGACATTTCTCAGGAACATTCCCCCTCTCACGTGGTCTCCTTTCCTTATAGATATGACTTATCCTGTGTCCTCTGTCCTAAAATCCTAATTCTTTTTTCTAGTCCCACCACGTAGCTTCTATCAAGGACCCCTTATCTTTTCCATATCAAGCACAGGAATCTTTTACAATCTAAGAATAAAGAGTAGGCTGCAGGATGAAGAAGCGCAAGGACCAAACAAGATCTATCATAGAATGTCATCTTAATTTAAATTGAAATCAAATCAATAACCATCTCTTGAGTATCTGATATTATTCTTGGGGAACAGATGTGATCTAGACCTCATCTCTGATATCCGTATCCTGGGCTCAGAAGCAGAAAGGAGACACTGACATATACCCAGATCCATAATGTGATATAAGATGTACAGTTCTAGATAGAAAGCTCAATCCAGTGGAAGAGAAGAGAGAAAATTTTGACTCAACACTGAGAGTTGGGTAAGATTAAGGGAGACTGAAGAGAAAAAAATTCTATTGAGGTAAAGTAAGCAGGGTGACATAGTTCAGTTTCCACTTAGCACGTGCAAGGCCCTGGGTTTAAATACTACCAGTGCAAATCATCATCACCATCACCAACATCATTATTATCATCATCAGTAGAAACTTGTAAAACTAAAAACGTTAGGAAGAGCTTCCATGGTGGAAGGATCTCTTACTCAGAGATTAGTGTGGACATGACTAGTAACACAGGTGTGATGGATAAACCAGTGTGCATGGGATGAGGGAGGATCCTTGCCTGGGTGGTTGAGAAAGTGTGGAGTATTGGGAAGGAGAATGATGACACAAAAAGGTAGAGCATCAGGCCAGAGCCAGAGAACACAGAAGCCCTCACAGTACCCAGCAAAGAGAAAGCTTGCACAGCTTTGAAGCTAAAGAGTGAAACTCTCAGACTGATCTTCATTTCAGCACAATGTGTAGATGATCCTAGAAAGCAAGTACTCACTGGATCCCTTGGCTACCCTCTATGATTCCGTTTGTTTTTTAAAACTCATACAGGAAAAACATAACTTTTAAACACACATACGATTTGGTTTGCTTGCATGCCTTTGAAGGATTTCATTTGGTTAAATTGTTTTTCTTTTTTTCAAAGTCAGAAAACTGCCAGAATAGTAGCAAGGTTTAGCACTCATATAGCCTCCGGGGACATTCATCAGCTAAAGTGATGCATAAAGATCTTACTCAAAGGTCTACCAATTTGTTCAATAAGCCACTCTCCGTGCCCTCTGGAACTAAGCTGTTTCTAGGCTTCACTCTTTCATCTGGATGCTGATTGATGATCACAATGCCCAACTATATACCTCATGAATTTACAGGAGGCATCCAGCTAGGCAAAGATAAGTTCCAGGTATAGCCTCAGGACAGAGTAGATGTAGGGGAGTAACTAGAAACAGCTGTGAGATGTGGAATCGAGGAAAGAAGAAGACAATTGCTCAAGCAACACCCAACATCCACAGCACTACAGAGGAATGCCGAAGCCAGCCCTCTTCCCTGTATTAAATCTGGTGGTGAATGTGCAGTGATAGTTACTGTCAGCTGTAGGTAAGGGGTAGATATTCTGCTATGGATGGCAATGTAAGATAGAAGACACAAGATCCTAAAATTTTTATGGAATCAGATGGTCCTAAGGAACACCTACCAGGAATCAAGCAACTGCAGTGAATGAATAAAGACCCAGTTGTTTTCATCCCTTCCCTTTAGTTTGCTTGCTTCTCTGAGTTCTTATAGTGATACAAATTATCTTAGCTTCTCAGTTTCTAGCTCTAATCCACGAGTAAACTGTTTAACATTCTAAGTCTCAATATCTTTATCAACAAAACATGGCAGAGTTCATAAGTAGGTTCTCCAACTATACCTTGTAAATTCACAGAAGGCATCTAGGTTCTCAATATCTTTATAAATAAGTCATGGTGGAGTTCAAAATATTATTTTCTAGGCTTTTATGGGCATGAGATATGAAAAATACATACTAAAATGCTAGAATACTCCTCAGCAAAGGGAATACTACTAGAAAAATATCAGAATCTAAAAATGGTTGTTATTAAGCACACAAAGTTTCACTGTAGTTATTAACATTATTGATTTTTTTATTTAGTAATTATCAGGCTTAATTGGAACTGCATTAGGCCTTCCAAGCACAGACAGTGGCATGTCAACAGCTGTGATGGTGCTTAAATCCAAGAGAACTTTTAAAATGTCACTTGTACACTTGGAGTTTCCTTCCTCATTTGTTTCTCATTTGTTCAATTCCCAAGCTTTTTATACTAGAAACCACTTTTCTGTCTCAGCAGCCTTAAGTGATACAGTGACTCAGAGCACCTAGAAGCTGAAACCAAGTAAATTACATTTTTATAATCTTCAATATTCTAGAAGAATCTGAATAAAACTCTGAGAGATGCACCAAGCTCTAGAAGTCCATTTTTCAATGTTGCCACTGACAATCTGGAAGTCTTCAGTATGTATGTGTGTGCATGCCTGTGTGTGAGTATGCATGCCTGTGTGTTTGTGTGTGCTGTGTGTGTATGGTATGTGCACACCTCTCTATGTGTGTACGCATGCCTTTGGTGTGTGTGTGTGTGTGTGTGTGTGTGTGTGTGTGTGTGTGCGAGCAAATTTTGAAAGGTAAATAGAACCTTCAGGTGATAAATCAGCATGCCTCAATCTTAGGCTTCAAAGCTATCTTACAAACTAGTTAAAGACAAACTAATTTCATTCCTGTTTATGATTAAGTTATATTTAATCCCCAATTTGGAAACCCCCTACTCCAGAACTAAAAAAACTTTATCTCCTCATGTCCAGGGATGACCTCCTTAGCCTTGCTTTTAGGAAGAGAAATCCCATGTACGTGAATTTTAAAAAGCTTGTTTTAGTGGGAAGGAAAACAGGAGTAGGACCAGTTGTGGGAGGAGATGGGGGAGGAGATGTACAGAGGGTCAGGTAATTGAAGAGAGGTGTATAGCAGTGGGCATATAGGGAACTGGGGTTAGCCACTAGAAAGTCCCAAATGCCAGGAAAGAAAGAGGCTCGCAGGATCCAACAGGGATGAGATTAGTGGAAATATCTAACAAAGGAGAGAGAGAACCTGTAGAGACCATGTCCAGAGGTTAGGCACGGTTCCCGGTTGAGGGAGGGGGCCACCCACCCATCTCAAAAATATTAACCCAGAATTGCTCCTGTCTAAAGGAAATACAGGGGCAAAGAGTAGAGCAGAGACTGAAGGAAAGGCCATACAGAGATTTTCCCACCTGAAGATCCACCCCATATGCAGACACCAAACTCAAACACCATTGCTGATGCCAAGAAGTGCTTGCTGACAGGAGCCTGATATAGCTGTCTTCTGAGAGGATCTGCAAGAGACTTACTGATACAGATGTGGATGCTTGCAGCCAACCATTGGACTGAGCCTGGGAACCCCAATGAAGGAGTTAGGGGAGGGATTAAAGGAGCTGAAGGGGTTTTCAACCTCATAGGAAGAACAATATCAACCAACCAGATCCCCCCCGCCACAGAGCTCCCAAGGACTAAACCATCAACCAAAGAGTACACATGGGGGTACCCATGGTTCCAGCTGCATATGTAGCAGAGGATGGCCTTATCTGGCATCAATGGGAGGGGAGGTCTTGTGAGGGCTTAACTCCCCAGTGTAGGGGAATGTTAGAGAGGTGAAGCAGGAGTGGTGGGTGGGTAGGGAAGCATCCTAATAGAAACAGGGAGGAGGAGGATGGGATAGGGGACTGGGGGGGGACACTGAGAGTGGGGATAACATTGAAATGTAAATAAATGTTGTACAGTGGTGGCACAGGCCTTTAATCCCAGCACTTGGGAGGCAGAGGCAGGAAGATTTCTGAATTCAAGGCCAGCTTGGTATACAGAGGGAGTTCCAGGACAGCTAGGGCTACACAAACAAACCCTGTCTCAAATGAAAACAGAGAGAGAGAGAGAAAGAGAGAGAGAGAGAGAGAGAGAGAGAGAGAGAGAGAGAGAGAGAGAGAGAGAGAAAAAGAAAAAAAAAAAAAAAAAAAAAAAAAAAAAAAAAAAGAAGAAGAAGAAGAAGAAGAAGAAATGTAAATAAATATAATAACCAATAAAAATTAAAAAAATAAAAATTATGAAATCTAAATAATAAAAAAAGCTTGTTTTAATTAGTTGTTTGCTCTAATTAATTTCGACATGATTTGTGTTAGTGGTCTTTTCCCTTGCATTTGTGGAATTAATATTGGGCGTATATTTCTTTTTCTATTACTTAAGGGATATAGTCCCTGAAGTGAATAAGTTGACATAAAAAGTGACATCCTCAAATGCATCATGTGCACTGGAATGATGCTCAGTACAGCCCTGGGCCAGGAGGAGAAGGTTCATATGTCCTGCTGCTACTAGGATCTGAACAAAGCACCATATCAGCTAATATAATGGACAGAATCCATCTGAGCCTCTAATACAGCAGGATGGATGGGTGCTTGCCTCCATCTATTTGGTTCATTTTTCGGGAAGATTTAAGGGAAGGAGAACTCAAAGCAAGGGAGCTAAGATTAATGATGGCAAGAAAAAGCCAATCCTAAACAAGCATCTCTCTCATATTCAACCTAGCATGGAAGCCGTAGGTCAGAGCTCAACCACTTGCATCACTTTCGCATCAGCCTTGGCTATAAGTGGCATAAACTGCCTTCTCATTTATGGTTGGAACTAAGGCTGTTAGGACTCTCTGGCAGTTATAAAAATCTAAGGCTTCTTGGCAAATCTGGTCCCTTGTACGGAAATGTTTCCTAGCTCTTGAGCTCAGTTGATCCCTATTTACTCATGCTAGCTTCAACTCACTAAACTTTTGTAAGCTGGACATTCAAGATGTTTCATGCACACAGCACAATATTCACAGGTTGGTATGGTGAAATTACAGAATATTCCCTTATCTCCATGGTGAACATCACGTTTTATCTTAATCCAAGATACCATCAGTTATAGACCATGATTCCATCTATTTCTATGTGCCACACTTCAAAAGTAAGTTTTCTTAAGTCCCCACTAGTTTCAACTTTTCTTAAAACAATAGCTAGATTCCTTTCCATGGTCTGGAGAGATTGTATATTCCAGCTTCCTCTCTGCCAGATTTCATGTGTGCTCCCCTTTCCCTTGATCATCAGGATTAAGACAAAACTGACCCTTTTACAGTGTGAGAAATGCTGAGATTTTTGCTGCTCTGTGGCTGTTCAACCTGGTTCCTGTACACAGACTGTTTCCTGGACTCCCCTCCGTCCTTTAGTATCATGCTAAAGCACCATCTCCATTAAGGAAACTTACACTCTACAAGCTCCAAGTGGCCACCCACCCTTTTCCATTTGCCTTCTACAACTTTGCACTGTTTGTCCTTTTTCCACCCTCAACTATTTTCAAGTGTTGTGAGTCTTTGTTCCTGTCTTCTCTCACAAGACAGCAGCACTTCAAAGACAAAGAGCTCATCATGAATAGTACCCACAGCATCTAGCACAATGACCAGTGTGTAGCCACTTTATAATACATATTTTTGGATGAAGAGGGGTTTCTATTTTACATATATCAAATGAGCTAGTTAATGAGGACAGGGAGCTAATGAGCACTGTTGTAGGAATTTGCCTATCCAAGGGAGAGAAACATTCTCCTGGGGTTTGTTCAACAACCTCTTATAACAGATCATGATTATCCTGAAGACCTCAGATGACTGTAATGGTCCTGAATCTCTTTTGTTCCACACTTGATCCAAGTGAGTTGTGACTGTCCATGTTCTAAGCACATCCAGCTGTTAGTTTGAAGTTGGGGAGGATTTTGCAACAGTGGAAATCCTTAAATCGTTAAAATGTGCATGTCACAAAGCATTTGTCTTAAGTGCTGTCTACTCTGCCCTGTGGGAAGCTCCTGCGTTTTGTCAAGTTGTAAGCCAGTTGAATCACTGATGGGATTTCCCGTTGGTCACGGACGGGCATGGATTGTTCACACTCGCACCTACATGACTCTCCTCTCCACTGTTATCCCTACCATGACAAGGACCTACTGTTAGATGGTCCCTCCAGGGCTTTCTTACCTGCACAGTTCTGCTGAGGTTCCCAGTGCACTTTGATTCCCTCTCTCTGACAGGCACGGGTATACGCCAGAAATGACTCACAATAACAGTTTTTATGGACTGGACATTCACACATGTCTGTTACACAGGACCTAGGGGTCACAACAGAGAGAAAATATTATCTTAATATATCAAATTATCAAAGACTTGAAAAAAATATCTGTGAGAAAAGGTTAGGTAGATACCTAAAAATAAGTATAAAAATTCTGTAGACAACTGTGTTTAATGAGTCTAAACACTGTGATAACAGGTTTTCGTTCTTTGAGAAGACTGCCAAAGAACTTGTTGCAATGTCAAAAATGTTCTAATATTCTCACTGTTCAAAAGTACAGTGGGAGCCACTGAGCAACCGAATGTCTGATTTGACTTAATTTTATCTACTCTAGATGTAAAAAGCCACTGACTATAACTGCACTTACAAGCTCTTGGAGACAGATATGCTGCCATTTGTGACTATAATGGTAAACAAAATGCTTGGCCCTACGCTAACACAGCCAAGAAAACCAAGCAACTTGATAAGAGCCCAAGCAGCTTGATAGCTTTGGGATGTGCAATTAGCATTTACTCTTGCAAGGTCTTGCACCCCAGTCTCCTCTTCAGGATGCCAGTTAACACATTCCCAAGAAAGCAACCATTTCAGATCTTATGTTAGGCCCAGTAGGGAAGAAGATTGAATCAGTATCTCCAGCTTAAGTTTAAATATGAAAATGAATGACCAAGACATCAATTAAGCTGAAATGTGTTTAATGGCAAGCAAGTCCTCAAATGACTCCACTATATGGGCATCATAATGAACTTACATCATGATAGAATATCATAGTTTACAAAAATGCTCTGCCAGATGGTCTATCACAGAATAATAAACAAGGCCTACTGAGCAGAGTTCCTGTGTTATAAATGAAGGGATCATTTTACTCAAATAAATAAATGTGCCCAAATTCATACTTTTAAGTGGTGAAGGAGCAAATCAAAATTGCTTCCTGACTTTGACTATTCTACACGTATCATATCGTGCTAATTCCTCACCTCTGCAGGCAAATGTATCACTCAACAATTCTAAGTTGACTTTTATGTAAAAGAATTCCAAGGTTAATAAAATTAAGCTAATCTTACTTTTTTTTTCTAGTCTTTGTTCAGCAATTTCCTTCCTTGCTGAACCAATTTCAAGGCTGAATGCATAAAAATAATCAAGATTTTAAGTGGCACACATGATCCTGAAAAGTATTCAGGTCATGGCCATCTAGTGCCAACATACAGATGTCTCTCTCTGTGTGGGACATGTAATCTACTGGGTGAAGAGAGAGGTCAGTTAGTCCTAGGTACTAGTTTGTATTCCACCTAGCTATGAGCAACAGCTAAACAGAAAAAAATTATATTCAGAAACTGATGGTAGTCCAGTGTGCCTGTGCAGTCCAGCACTCAAACATCCAGTCTAGAGAAACAGGGACTAACAGACCATGGAGACCCAAAGCTGAGACAAAAAAGAGCCTATTGCATTTCACTGATGACTGTTGCCCTAGACACAAATGTCAGGACTGAGAAGCTGATCTCTCTCCTTTCTGTAGTGGTCAAAGATGCATTTCTTTACACTTTGAACCCCCTTCATTAAAGAAATCCTGTGAAATCATATCCCAGCAGACGTATTCAGCCACCGAAAATACAGCGGTGTCTTTGCCCTGGATATTGCCTCTGGATATCCAAGGCAAAGCCAGATTAGTACTGTTCTGAAAGCAGCCAGTCCATGTTGCCTGCACATCCTCATCAACCCCATCTCCTCTCATGTTCCAGTTTTCTTCCAGAAATCCTCACATCTATCGCCATCATGCTCAGACTCCACAGACAGCATTGTTGGCTGTACCAGGCTATATCTTTATTGTCATCCCTACGTTGCATCTCCAATAGGCTTTTGTCTCCCCTCTCTGTGGCCTCTATAGATGTCTTTCCCCTGTATCACCAGCTCTCATTGGCCTGGTACAGGTAGGATGGTTGGTATCTAAAGGTCCTGGTCAATGAGGAATATATATGGGGAAGGGGTGGTACAAATAAATATTTTTTTTATTTTTCAACTGAAAAGTTTTACACCTAAAAGAATAGTAATTCATGTTAACTGAATCTCCAGACAGAAGGATTTTTCAGAACAATAAAGTCTAAGAAAACAGGCAATAACCTACATTGCCCACAATAGGGATTCATTTAAAAAAAAACTTTGGTGACTGTCCAATAAAGACTCTACAGCTATTACACTGATGTTTTGGAAATATTAAAATATCAAGCAGTATTAAATTTGATATTGTGTAATCATAGAAACAAAATAAAACAAAACAGATATGCTTGAGTGTTCATAATGGGCATCTTGGGGACTTGAATTTAGAGCCCTCATTATTTTTTAACTCTCTCCACATAATACATCTAGTGCCTAAAACACTATGGGCCAAAAGAAACATGGAGTATATTAGCATTTAAGTCATAATTTAGGAACCTGAGTTGTAAGATAAAGTGAGACAATCAGAGAAATACACAGTATCCAATAATTCATCTTAGGTTTTTAATAATTATGCTAAAATATTTCCAGGCTCTCATGAA
>JADRCD010146099.1:7558-24267 GCA_019843815.1 Montemys delectorum | reverse complement strand
CCTACCATCAGAGAAGGAAAACCTCAATGTGAAAGCTGTACTTTGTCATAGTGTGTCTCCCAGGATACACTTTTATCCACACTTCCTTATTTCAAAATATAAAGACTCATTGGTCTGATAAGAGATCTCTAGATTCTGTAACTCTGTCAATACTGACACTATACTGGGGCTCCTTTTAGACATCCTGTTGTTGCTCTATGTCATTGTCATTTGGATTTGGAGGAGCCATCCCTTCATGCATTCCAGCAGTTCATTGATGGGCTAGGTGTTGGGGTGAGCCAATTCAAAGTCCTGAATATGGGACAGAGGGCTATTGGAATTTGTCAGCCTGCTGGGCCACTCTAACATCCTCAGTGCTGGTTCTTTCTTTCCTTCCTTTTTCTTCCTTCCTTTCTTCCTTTTTCTTCCTTCCTTTCTTCCTTCCCTCCCTTCCTCCCTCCCTCCCTTCCTCCCTCCCTCCCTTCCTCCCTCCCTCCCTTCCTCCCTCCCTCCTTCCCTTCCTTCCTTCCTTCCTTCTTTCCTTCTTTCTTTCATTGTTTCACTTATTCTTTCTATTGGTTTATAATTTGTAGTTGTCATAGTAGTGAAACAAAAATCATAACCATCTTTCTCAGAAAGCTTATACAGTTGAAACACAAATTGAAACAGAGTAGAGCTAGCAAAAATATACTGCAAAATTCTCAACATTTCTCTTGAACAAAATTAACAAAAGCAAGTAAGCAAACAAACAAACCAATAAAAACAGATCTCTTGGAATTTGGAGAGAGACAGACACATTGGTAATAATTTATAAATGTAGTCCTACACTTAGAACTGTTGTACACTGAAGTTTTTCATAATCCATATCATTTGGGGGGTGTATTATTGTCTTTCTATTCATGCCTTGTGGAATTCCTTGTGAAATGATGTAAAATTGTATAAAGCTAAGACAACAACTGAGATTACTTCTGTAGAATGTCAGAGAGAAGGAAAACAAGCAAGATGAGATGCATTTTGTATCATTTAGTCATATTTGTAACTTGAAGAGAAATTTCTTTTTTTAACTTTTATTGCATTATGATGAAAAAAGTTACATGATTTCAATTTGTCTGAATTTGTTAACATTTAAAAACATATTTTAAGTAAATAGAATTAAATGACGTTCTTGTTTCCCTTTTGTACCTCAACTCCTCCCAGAGACCCCCTCTTCAATACCCACAATATCTTTTATTGTCATATTCCTTAAAATTTATAAAATATTGTTGGGCAGTGAGCAGTTCTGACAGCCAGAGTCCAGTAGAGCAGAGCCACCTTGAACGCCGGAGACCCACTGAGCATCTGCTCAGGAGGGACGGAAGGCGTTTGGTGAATTGCTCCTGAGACCATGGCTCAGATTTCAGCCCAGATCCCTCACAGCTGCCCCTGCAGGAGATGTATGCTCTATTAGGCAGACAATGCCTCAAACTCCCAGCATTCTAGCTGGACCTTACACACAGTCATCTGACCACAAGCCAGGTATGCCATGCCCCATACAGTAAAAGAGGTGGTTTGCCCCCTCCTCTCTCTCTTGACCCTCACTCTGTTGTTCCCTTCTTCCTCTCTTCTTCTCCCCTCTCGCTCTTACTCTTACCCTCTTGTTCTCTCTCTCCCTTCCTTGATCTTTCTCCCTCTTCTCTTTTCTCTCCCTTCTTTTTTCTCTCTCTCCTTCCTCTCCTTTCCTTCTCTCTACTCAACTAGCATATTTCCCCTTCCTACAATAAAATAACTCATTCATACATTGCCTCCCTTTTAATTAAGGTACCGTGCAGCAAACAGGCCAGCCCAGGGAGGAGAGAGAGAGAGAGAGAGAGAGAGAGAGAGAGAGAGAGAGAGAGAGAGAGAGAGAGAGAGAGAGAGAGACCTGGGCCTCATCACCAGGCCCCCTGCCACCTAGGGAGAGAGAGAGCCACAGCAGGCCCCTCCATTCTTTTTGAACCACAAAATATTATAATAAAAATGAGTATTATAAAAGTTGTTTGATATAAAACAATCAATTCAACAGTGTTATGTAGATGCTTGTCTACAGCAATACTGCAAATACAAATGCTTTTCTCACTATTAAATTTCAAACAACTCCAAACATATTAACTGTATATTTCAAAATAATATATCACTACTAGTATTTTCTTAAATGAACATAAACGTGTAAAGTCTTTTTGTTTGTTTGTTTGTTTTGTATTTAGTAGAGTTTAAAATCTTGACTCTTTTTGTGGTACAAGCCAAAATAAGAACAATGTTTAGACGTTGGATTTTATTGTAATAAGGCTGTACTTCAATGACCCTCAAATCACCGAAGGATTTTACCTCTATTGTAGCTAGGCTGAGAGTTGACAGTTCTGCTGCACCAAGGAATGAATTGTAGGCATGATTTTTGGATACAGACTTCCTGCTATGGTCAAAAAGCTATTTGACTTGACTTTATTCTCAGCTCACAGAGAACAGGTTATATTCATTTAAGAAATGGTGTGTGTATTAACGTGGTCTATCCATAAAGTCATTCACCAACTGTTTCAATGAACAATGGGTCTGCATGGAGGGTGGTACAGACATTAGGTGAGGCTAAGAATCTGGTTCATTGGCTGTGATGATTTTGAAAAGCATTCATCTCAGAGAAAGAGTAACTTGTAAAGTCTTCTTCAAACTTGATAAAAGAGCTACAAATGTCAAGCAAAGCATTCAGTCTCACTCTTTGTTGCTCTCTTTCCTACAAGCCACCTCCCAATTTAATTGTCTACATTTCTTTTGACTGTATAAATACATTTGAAATATATAAGCTGTTCTGAAAACCATAGTATAGTGTAAAAACATGAAATAAACAATACTAATAGAGAGGCTGAGATAGGAGAAGCATGATTTCAAGACCCTTACATTGTACACAGCAAAAACTGTCACAAACAAGCTGAAAGTATATATAGATTGTACAATATTGGATCTATTTCTCCAATTACCAAATTAGAGAGACCATTGGATGACAATCAACAAATTTCTAATTCCTCATATTTTTGGATTTCAATCGCTTAGGATATGTTGGTAATATTTTCATATTAAGATATTAAGAAAAGGTAATTGTCACTTCCTGTTGTTTTTGTTGTATGAGGTGGAATTAGATTTGTGTGGATTTGTTGAAAGATTATTTTCTTGCTTTTTCTAGGGTGTAGTTTTGCTCCTTATGTTCATATTTTCCATCTATTATCCTTTGGAGGGCTGGATTTGTGGAAAGATATTGTGTAAATTTTGTTTTGTCATGGCATATCTTGTTTTCTCCATCTATGGTAATTGAGAGTTTTGTTGGGTATAGTAGCCTAGGCTGGCATTTGTGTTCTTGTAGGGTATGACATCTGCCTAGGAGCTTCTAGCTTTCATAGTCTCTGGTTAGAAGTCTGCCGTAATTCTGATAGGCCTGCCTTTATAGGTTATCTGACTTTTTTCCCTTACTGCTTTTAAAATTCTTTCTTTGTTTAGTGCATTTGGTGTTTTTTATTATTATTTGACAGGAGGATTTTCTTTTCTGGTCCAGTCTATTTGGAGTTCTGTAGACTTCTTGTATGTTCATGGGCATCACTTTCTTTAGGTTAGGGAAGTTTTCCTCTATAATTTTGTTGAAGATATTTACTGGCCCATTACATTGGGAATCTTCACTCTCTTCTATACCTATTATGTGTAGGTTTGATCTTCTCATGGCGTCCTGGACTTCCTGGATGTTTTGGGTTAGGATCTTTTTGCTTTTTGCATTTTCTTTGACTGTTGTGTCAATGTTTTCTATGGTGTCTTCTGCTCCTGAGATTCTCTCTTCTATCTCTTGTATTCTGTTGGTGATGCTTGCATCTATGACTCCTGATTTCTTTCATAGGTTTTGTATCTTCAGGGTTTTCTCTCTTTCTGATTTATTTATTGTTTCTATTTCCATTTTTAGATTCTGGATGGTTTTGCTCATTTCCTTCACCTGTTTGATTGTGTTTTCCTGTAGTTCTTTAAGGGATTTTTGTGTTTCCTCCTTAAGAGCTTCTAGCTCTTTACCTGTGCTCTCCTGTATTTCTCTGAGGATGCTATTTATGTCTTTCTTAAGGTCCTGTATCATCATCATGATAAGTGATTTTATATCCAAATCTTGCATTTCCAGTGTGATGGTGTGTTCAGGACTTGCTATGGTGGGAGAATTGGGTTCTGATGATGCCAAGTAAACTTGGTTTGTGTTGTTTATTTTCTTACGCTTGCCCCCCCACCATCTAGTTATCTCTAGAGCTACCTGCCCTTGGTAAGTCTGACTCTAGTCAATCCTTCCTGTGATCCTGGTTGTATCAGAACTCCTCAGAGTCAAACAGTCTCTGTGACCCTGTGATTTTGGGATCCTGTGACCTTGGGCTTGTTAAAGCACCTGGGAGTGCAGCAGCTTCCTCTGGGTGTTGTGGGACTGGCAGTAGAGCTTGCACCCAAGGTCCACTCAGGACATCAGCTCAGAGAGACCAGAAGGAACCCAAGCCACTCTGCTGGTGGAGTTCCTGTATGTCTGGTCCGACAGGTCCCAGTTACTCCTGGTGTTGGGACAGATGTTGGGTCCTCCTCCACTCTGATCCTGAGAATTTCAGAGTGTCTGGGAGTGGAGCTTCCTCTGGGTGTTGTGGGACTGGCTGCAGAGCTTGTGCCCAAGGTCTGCTCAGGACACCAGCCCAGAGAGAGCAAAGAGAAATTTCAATGCAAAGATTTTATTACTTTTTGTAGTGGAATAGTTAATGAAAGAACTTTGATTATGAAAAATGACAAATAGCAATGTGATGGATACTAAAATGATTGTGATCCAAAGCTTGTGCCTCTATAATTTTATGTTGTCTTATTTGGGGT
Organism: Montemys delectorum; assembly: GCA_019843815.1. Lineage (NCBI taxonomy): Eukaryota > Metazoa > Chordata > Mammalia > Rodentia > Muridae > Montemys > Montemys delectorum. The sequence continues at coordinate 19,410 of JADRCD010146099.1, read as the reverse complement.
GGCCAATAAATCTTAGAACATTTTTTCTTTAGAGTCTCTGATGTTGAATGTATTGACTTAGCTGCTCTGGCTTGCAATCAGAGTCATGCTTTCCTTTGTCCAGAGATAAATTTTCTCCCTCTTTGCCTTTCTTGTAAGCCTTATTTTCTTCAGTCATCAGAAACCAACCAATTTCAAAAGAGTTTTCTTTTAATTTCTGAGTAATTTCAATATCATAGCATTCCATACCCCCATGGGTCACTTGTGTTGAAGTAGAAATGTATTCTTTCATCAATGTTAGTTCCATTACTCCATCTTCTCCATACTAACTGCTTTCTCCAGAGAACTCTGGAATGTGCTTCTTCCTTTTTGTCTTCTTGTAAGTATCCCATTTATTTTATATTTTACTTTTTTAAAAAATGTGAACTGCGTCTTCTTTGTCTTCTCATCTCATCCTCTATTGCCATATTCTTTAATTTCCTTAACAGTTTGTAGATGTTTTTGTTCAAGATCCTTGTAGCATTCTTGGTATTGGATTTGGGGTTTTAGATTTTCCTTTGGGAGTTGCTTAGCTGCCTGCAGATGTCACTGATCCATATGCCTCAGCTGAGTATTTCAAGCCAAATCAAGCTTAGCTTCTCCTCAAGCACAGTCAAACCACCACACACTTCTTTCATGCTGTGGAATCATAAATGCTCATGTTGGCCATGCTGCCTGCATTGTCTCTGATGCATGGTGATCTCAGTGCATGACTACCTTGCTAGCCAGAAACATCAGCTTTCCATTCACCCCATGGTTGGAATGACATGGGGTCTAAGGCTGGAATTGGCATGTATAATTCTACTTTGTGCATGCCTATTAATTGATAATAGGCTCTCATTGCCCATTGATGGGTGAAGGCTCCAGTGATTGTTGCTGGCAGTCTCCCATCCAAGTACTAACCAGGCCTGACCCTGCTCAGCTTCCTAGATCAGAGATCTGGTGCATTCAGGGTGATATGGCTGTAGACTTTTTTTTTAAAAAGTATGTTCTGTCTTCAGACACTCCAGAAGAGGGATTCTGATCTTGTTAAGGATGATTGTGAGCCACCATGTGGTTTCTGGGATTTGAACTCAGGACCTTCAGAAGAACCGTTAGTGCTCTTAACCACTGAGTCATCTCTTCAGCCTGCTGGATGTTGTTAAAAGTAAACATATTTGTGGCTAATCTTAAAAGTGATATATTTGGGACACAGTGGGTTTCATTCTTATATGTTATTATGTCACTGGGTTCCCGGTGTGTGAATCATGTTCAGACTTCATGGGTGTAGCTTTCTCAACATTTCTGAGATGCGTTATTACAGAAGATTCCTCTGGCTCTTCAAATCTTTCCACCTCCTCTACCAAAATGTTCCCTAAGCTGAGTGCAGAAGTTGTATTGTGGGTGCTACAATTGAGGCTTGGCACCACACAATCAGTTGTTTTCTACATTTTAATCACTCTTGATTTTTCTGTTTTAAGCCTTTAGATTATACCATTTTTGCTTTTTTTTTTGTAATGGTCTCCTTTTTGAGTGAGAAGTTTCTTTCTTTACGGGTTGGAGCTACAAGCAATGAAGCATTTCTGAGAGTAAGAAAAAAATTGACTTCACTAGGGAGGAGTCTCCTAGACTGTTTATTCAGCACCAAATGTTGAACATTGAAATCATGTACACACAAGGAAGTATCATGACAGCAGCTGAGCATGCCAGAGCCATGAGCTTAAGGTCAAAGCATGTGTGTGTCCTTGGAAGGGGTCAGGGGAAAGAGAGAGTCAGTTATCTCAGGGACATAAGTATATAGTAATCTCAAAACTTAAAAGGGGGGAACTACAGCTTATAAAAATACTTAGTTTTGTAGCACAAATTAAATTATGATTATAGGGCATGTTTGTTCACTGAATAATAAAATATTGAATGAAAATTTGGAAACATAATAAAGACTGTGATGACTGGTGGGCAATGATATACTTGTTCTACTAAATCAGGTGCTACCCTTTTCCTCCATTAATAGTGGCACTCACAGATATTGCCAATACATGAGATTCTTGGCTTACCCACAAAGATGCCCCTATTTTGTATTGTCAGAATTTCCCTCCTTCACTTTATATTGATTTTGATTTTGCTTGGTTTGTTTACTATTTGGTATGCTCTATTAGTTCATAAATAGCAAATTTCATTAAGGCTTTGTCATACTTAGTGTTTTGATTCACCGAACCCACCCCTTCTACCATTTCTCTGGCCTCAACCCAGCATTTATTACACAGTGTCTATTATTCATGCTTTCACTTTCAAAATGCATGCATTAATTTACCCTTTTCACTCCAGCCTCAGACAGTCCTACAGACCCCTTTCAGGTCTCCTAAACTCTGTATACTCTCACAGCCACAGAAACACACACACTTCTAATTAAGAAGCTATGAAATCACACTTGGAACAGTGCTGTCTGTCTTTCTGAACTTGGACTACATCACTAAATAGAGTAGTTTCTATTGCATGGGAAAGGGGAGACTACCTTGATAAGGTCTCAGCTGATCTCCCCACTCTGCTTAAAATTCTTCAGATCCCAGGATTCCCTGCCAATTCTGCTCCAGTTTTTGGTTGTTAATCTTACTGTCCCTGCATGACAGATGAATATGAGGAGCAACAGTACCCTCTTTGGGAATTCTTGGTTCAGCCTGGTGCTGATTCAAAGCTTCCACTGTCTGTATTTGGAAGGGTATCTCACTCAATCTAAGAATGGTTTGCAGTCACCTTCTGTCAAAGGAATAAAAGGGCGTACTCTACAGAAGGGCTGGCCAATCCACATTTACACTAGAATTCTGGGTGGTACATGATTATCCCAGACAGAGTTTGTCCAGTAGTTATCATTCATCATATATTAACCACTTTTGGCATATTCTGGTTATTTTTATTGTTATGTTCATTCTTTGAGATTTTACCACACCCCATGTCCCCTTCTTTCTAAAAGTTCTGGCCTGAATGTGCACACATGTATGAACATGTCTATATGATGTGACTTTTCATAAGAGCCACTGATTAACTTAATCTGAAGTAAGTTGTCTCTTTAACTATCTTTCTAATATATTTTGTACTATTAATATTTTTTTCTTATCAAGGATAATTACAGAGTGGTGTCCCCAACCCACTGAACCCAACCAAAGGGTGTACTCAGAGTCTGTATATATCAGGCTTGCTGACTGCCTAGAGAAAAAATGCTTTTCACACAGCCCCCACCCCCTGGAATGTGTCTTATATGGAGCTTTTAAATGCAAAGAGCCCAAAAACATCTATATCCTGGTTGGCACCTTGCACAAGGAAGCAAAGAAAGCAAGCTGCAATTCAGAATACAAAAACGTGGAGTTAGCTGAGCTATTTTGACTCTCACTGTCTAGAACAGGATTAGAGGCTTTCATATAGGACCTTTAATTGAGGGGTTAGAAAAGTGAGGTTCAAATTCAGGTTAAACCCAAGAAGATATCAGCAAAGAAAAGATAGAGGAAACTTTGCACTGTGGTGAAACTGTAGATACGTTCTGAGTGGTTTTATAAACTTCCCGTTACTTATGTTTTGACTTTAGATGTACTATACTTTAAGAATTATTTATGGAAGAAAACTGGTCATGCTTCTATAAGTATATGAGCAACACAAATTGAGTTTTTTTTAATTTTTACATTTTCTTCTTTTCTTTGGGGGAAGTTCAGAAGGATGTTGTTAGACTTGGAAAGACAGGGAAGTGACTGTTCAGGGCGAACTTTCAAAATTCCCAAGTACACAATACCAATATTATATTGAAAAGAAAAGAGGTGCTTTAAGTTTTGTGGTTGTCCTTGAGGATGATTTGTTTTACAATATAACCAGCAAGTATCTGCATGTTCTGAAAGTCTTGCATTACATTTATTTATTTGGGCTGTCACTTTTCCTTCTTCCTCACAGCTCTCATCACATCATCCTATGTGCTGCATTTTTTAGGAAACTTGTTGGATACCCTTCCATCAGTATGTTTTTTCAAGTACTGAGAAATTCACAATGACAACCATAGAAAGTAATGATTTTTGTCAAATTCTCAGGATGAGGCCTTTTTATGTAGTCTAGGATGGCTTTGTACTCCTCACTTTAAAGAGTCTTCTGTTTTACCCTATTTGTAGCTCCATGGATTAACGATGTCTTTGTTTACCACAGGATAAAACCATTTGCCATTGTTCATTTGTCCAGAGAAGTAGTCTGACCAAACTCTTCTGGAAATTCCACTGAATCATAGAATGGACTTCTGGAATCTGGTAATCAGAATCATTTCCTTACGACAAATTACAGTAGGAATTCTAGGAAATGTTTCTCTTTTGTTCTATTTTTTAGTCCTTTACTACAGAGAATGCACATTAAAGCCCACAGAGTTGATTCTCATACACCTAGTGGCAGCCAATATCATAATCATTTTCTCTGCTGGAGTGTCCCAAACAGTGGCCCATTGGGGATTGAAGCACTTCCTGAATGATTTTGGATGTAAGCTCCTATTGTACATTCATGTATTTGGTCAAAGTGTGTCCATTTGTACCACTTGCCTTTTAAGTGTCTTCCAGGCTATGACCATGGTCCCAGGAAATTCTGAGGGAGAGATCATAAAGTTGCCTTGGATGTTTCATTTCCTTCCCTTGGGTCTTGTACATCTTGGTTAATTTCATTTCCTTTTTGTACACATTTACCAAAAAGAATAGCAAAAATGAGACAAGAAAACATAATTTTGGACACTGTTACACTGTAGGAAGTGATAAAATTGGTGACTCACTCTATGCAGCATTGGTGATGTGCCCTGAGATCTTTTCTGTTATCGTTGCATGGTTCAGTAGCTCTATAATTGTCATTCTATACAGACACAAGCAGAGGGTTCATACATTTATAGCACTCATATTTCTAGGAGAGATTATCCTGACACCAGAGCCACTCAGAATATCCTGGCACCAATGTTTACCTTCTTGACTTTTTATATTCTCTCCTCCATCTTAAGAGGCTCCATTGCTTATTTGTCTAATCACAATTTGTGGCTGATGAACATCAGTCACCTCATTTCTCTGTGTTTTCCATCATTTGGTCCCATTGTTTTTATGAGTCATTACTCTATTGTTTCCAGATGAATTTTGGTCTGGTTAAGGAAAAAAAATGTTCTAATTTTCTATTACAACTATATGGTAAAATATAAATGTTTTATGTTATCCAATTGTATACTCACCTATCACTCTAATAAATCAATAAAGATAATAAGGAGGTAGGACCTGTACTTCTAAAATTAAGCAAAATCATCATGGTAGCTTTGACAGGTGATTGACATAGCAGTCTACATGAACTGATCATATTGCATGTGGCCCATTTCACTCTTCAACTTACAGCTAGAAGAGTTTTTCTTTGCCCAGATGATGTGCAATAAGCTAGTAAACCAACTGCCAATAAAGCTACTCTTCTTGTGGCTTTTATTCTGTCATGATTCTTGACTGCTTGTCCATAGCATAGTTGTATTGTGAGTACCAGACTCCAATTGCAAGGAAAAAATGAAACCATGGCTTCTATAAACGTGTGCTTCAGTTGGCTCTTGCACCAGAAGAACTACTCTAGCCTGCACCTATACCAGAAAACTTCTTCAGTGATAATTTACCAGGTTTTTCTCGGCTGCTTCAGTAAAATTCTTATTTGGCTGTTCTTAACGCTGTTACAATACTCCTTAACAAAGACTGGGAAGATGTGCATCTTCTAGCCTCTTAGATAAAAAATGGTGATCCATATCATTCATCTTATACCAAAATCAATTTAAATGAGTGGTGACTTTTAAATGGTCTTGAATTTTGTTTACTAGTTTCTTTTTTCCTCTTTTTTATTAAACAGATTTTTTTTACATACAATATATAATCTAAATAGAATTACTTCTCACTTTGTGCCTGTAAGTTACTCCCCAGCTCTTCTCCCATCTGGATCCATTCCATTTCTCTCTTGCACTAGAAAATAACAGGCTTCTATGAGATAACATATTTTTTAACAAAATAAATACTGTATGTCCCAACAAAAGCCATTGTGTCAAAGTTGGACAATATAAACCAACAGAAAAATATAAGGGCTTCAAGAGAAGGCATGAGTCAGAGAGCCACTTGTATCTACATTCATACCAGGAAGGCAACAGGTTCCCAGGACCCACCAAGGATAACATTAGTCAAAATAGCCAACAAAGGGGAGAGAGAACCTCTAGAGACCATATCCAGTGGTTAGGCATGGTCCCAAGTTGAGGGATGGGGTCACCCATCCATTTCAAAAATACTAACACAAAATTTTTCCTGTCTAAAGAAAATACTGTGACAAGGATTGGAGCAGAGACTGAAGGAAAGGCCATCCAGAGACTGTCCCACCTAGGGATCCATCCAATTTGCAGACACCAAACTCAGATGCTATGCTGATGCCAAGAAGCACTTGCTGATAGGATTCTGGTATAGCTGTCCTTTGAGAGTCTCTGCTAGAGCCTGACTAATACAGATGTGGATACTCACAGTCAACTACCAGACTGAGCATGAGAACCCCACTGGAGGAGTTAGGGAAGGACTGAAGGAGTTGAAAAGGTTTGTAACTTCATAAGAAGAACAACAATATCAATCACCCAGACCCTCCAGAGCTACTGGGGACTAAACTACCAAACAAATAATATACATGGAGGGACCCATGGCTTTAGCTGCATATATAGAAGAGGATTGCCTTATCTGTCATCAGTGAAAGGGGAGCCCCTTGGTCCTGTGGAGGCTCAACGACAGCATAGGGGAATGCTAGGGCAGTCAGGCAGGAGTAGGTGAGTGGGTGGGGGAGCATCTTCATAGATGTAGGGAGAGAGGATAGAGAGTTTAAAGAGGGGAAACTTGGAAGGGGGATAACATTTGAAATGTAAATAAATAAAATAACCAAAAAATGTACTAAATTGAAAGATATAGTATATATGCAGAGGGCCTCATGCAGACCATATAATGTAAGCACTATGATTGCTGACTCGGTCACTGTGAGCTCATACGAGCTTTGTTCAGGTGTTATAGAAGACCTTGTTCTCCTCATGTCCTTCCCCCCCTTAGTGTGTTTCCCTTCTTCAACCTCTTTTCATTGAGGTTCTCTGAATTATGGGAGGAGAGGTTTGATGGAGACATTACATTTATAGATGTGTGTTTCAAGATCTCTCTGTGTAGTAACATCTGGCTCTTTGTCTCTCTGTTCCCATCTGCTGTAAGTAATTCACTCTGATGATGTCTGAATAAGGTACTGACCTATGAATAAAGAATATCAGTAGGAGACATTCTATAGTATTTTGTTTTACTTGTTTATTTGAAATCAGCAATATTTGTTTTTACCCTAGGATTCTGTGATATCTAGACTCTGGTTCCTGGTTAATCATGCAGTGTCAAATGTGGGTCTTAATTGTTTGAGTGATATTTCACTCAAATCAGATATCAAGTAATTACTCTTACATGGTTTGTGCCACATCACCCTAACATATTTTGTAGGCAGATAGGTCAAATATGTTGTGGTTGGTTTGGTGTTTACTTTTCTCTTTTGGACCCTGCAGAATACATGTTTATGTCATAGACACAAGAACACGGGTTGAAAGTGCAACACAGGCAACAACTGGGACTCTCCATTTTAGTGAGGTGTGTGTGTGTGTCTGTGTGTGTGTTGTCTTAACCATTGGGACAGAGCTGTTAATTTTTGGAGATCAGTCTATTTTCTTGTCAAAATTGTAGGATTTGGGGGGATTTCTATGGATGCCTTTGAGCCAACAACCCAGTTGGATGAAACTCAGTCTCAGTTCTGTAAGTTTTGTTTGAGAACATGAGACAGAGAGTTTAGGTTCCTTCTCCCTCATTATTTGGAGAGTCATTAGGATTACATCTATATATTGTAGAAGGTTTCCACTGACTTAGCTTTCAGTAATGCCCATCTGCCTTTTAATTCTAGCTGTTCCTCTCTTCATTCTCTCTTTCTATCCCATCTCCCTTGTTACCTTCCTTCTTCACTTCAGTCATTGGACTTCTGGCAGCCTGTGCTTGGGGGCTAACACCTGGGAGCTAAGACAGATGCTCTCTGTTGACTGTTTGTCTTTGAAGAAGCCGCCTGAGCACACCCATCACCTGAGCATGCCCATCGCCTGAGTATGCCAGCTGCCTGAAGATCTTCTGAGCCTGGGGACTTTGACGCCTGAACTTTCTTTACAGTATAATCTAGAGACTTGGTTCTGGTTTCTCTTGTAACTATAAAAACTCTGGCTTATTCTAAGTAAAGTGGAGCCTTGATTGGGATGCAACTTGGCTTCGTGTTTTCTCTTTGCATTTCAAACCCTTTATTTCAGGTCCTCTATTCCCTCCTGGATGAGAAGAACCCAGTGCGTGAAACTGTGGGCAGTTTCACTCCCTTACCCTTCCAACCCAATCCGCCTACTCTTTTCCTTCTCCTCTCATTGGCTTCAGTCCACCAATAACATCTCTTCCATACCCCACCAACAGAGATCTATTGGTTTCTCATAGTAACTTCCTTTATGCCTATCCTCTCTGGGTCTATGGATTATAGCATAGTTTCCGTTCATTAAAATGTTCACGTCCATGTATAAGTTATTACATATCTATTTATTTTCTGGTTCTGTGTTTCCTCCCTTATAATGATTTTTTTCCCTATCACCATTCATTTGCCTGTATATCTCATGATACTATTGTTTAAAGAGTGTGTATTACTCCATTATATAATGTATCACATTATTTTTATTAACTGTTCTATTGAGGTACATTTAGGTTGTTTTCAATTCCTGACTTTAATAAATAGACGGGCAATGAACATGTTTAAACAATTGTCCTTGGGGTTGGATGAAGTGCCATTTAGGTATACACATAAGAGTGGTATATCTGGATCTTGAGGAAAATTGATTCCCAATTTTCTGAGGAAGTACCATATTGATTTCAATACTCACTGTACTAGTTTGAACTCCCATTAACAATGGAGGAATGTTCCCTTTGGTCCATATCTTATGATGTCACATGTAATGTTGATCTTAGCCGTTCTGACAGATGGAATTGGTAATCTCAAAGAAGTTTTGATTTGCATATTTAGAATGGCTAAGGATTTTGAACATTTCTTTTTTTTTTTTTTTGATCTATAATGGTTTTTAGTCTTCAAGAAACATAAGTGCATTGGTGGCATAGAGCTTGTAGGAATAACCTGCCCATATTAAGGCTTCTACAACAGAAGGGAATAAATGTAGAGTTCCACAGCCAGACAATGTATGAAGAATGAGAGACCGTGGAATAGTCAGCCTTAAATGAGATGTCTCCATGAAATCATTCCCTCAGGGATAAAATAACTCAATGGAAGAAAAGGCACAATTAGTATAAGAACAAGAGGTAATAGAAGACCCCAAGAAAATATGAAATCAAGAAAAGTGAAACATATGAATTTATAGAGACTGAGGTAATGTACACAGGGCTTGCTTTGAGTCTGTACTACATAGGTTCCTAGAGCTGAAAAAGTGGACATATTGCTTATTTCTGACCCTGAAGCAAATTTCAATTGGTAACTACTTGTAAATAAAAATTTAGTGTGGTCTAAGTAGTCTTACTGGAGAAATAAACTACTCATAAAGGTAGGCAGTATTCACAGCAGTAGATGGCCAACAGAAAATAAAGTCAACAGCATCTTTAGAGGTTCCTTGTCTCACAGTATCTGGTCAGTGCATTTCTTTCATTCATTCATTTGTTTGTTTTGAATTTTAACTCATTATGTTTTTTACCTTTCTTTTTTATTTTGTCATATTTTTAAAAATTTATAAAATATTGTAACAATAAAAATGAGTATTATAAAAATTGTTTAAAATAAAACAAAAATCAATTGAACAGTCTTATGTAGATGCTGTCTACATCAATACTAAAAATGTATACATTTTTTCTCAATATAATTTTTAAATAACTCCAAACATATTAACTGTATACTTTAAAATAATACATCACTACTAGTATTTTTAAGTGAACATAAATAAAGGCTTTCTGTTTGTTTGTTTGTTTGTTTGTTTTGTATTTAGTAGAGTTTAAAATCTTGGCTCTTACTGTGATACGAGCCCAAAATAAGAATAATTTTTAGACATTGAACTTTATTGTAATAAGACTGTACTTCAATGATCTTCACATTTTAGGATTTTACCTCCCTAGTAGCTAAGTTAAGAGTTGATATTTCTGCTGCACCAAGGAATGAATTTGTAGGCACAATTTTTGGATACAGATTTCCTGCTATAGTCAAAGCTATTTGACTTGAGTGAATGTCTTCATTCTCAGTACATAGAGAACAGGTTACATTCATTTAGGAAATTTTGTGTGTATTAAGATGGTCTATCCATAAAGTCATTCACCAACTGTCTCAATGAACAATGGTTCTGCTTGTAGGGTGGCACAGACATTAGGTGAGGGTACGAATCTGGTTCATTGGCTGTAATAATTTTGAAAAGCATTCATCTCAGAGAAAGAGTAACATATAAAGTCCTCTTCTTCAAACTTGATATAATAGTTACAAACATCAAGCAAAGCATTCACTCTCACTCTTTGTTGTTCTCTTACAAACTACCTCCCAAGTTAATTGTCCATTTCTTTTGGCTGTATAAATACATTTAAAATATGTAAGCTGTTCTGAAAACCATAATATAGTGTAACATCAAATAAACAATCCTACTAATAGAGAGGCTGAAATAAGAGAAGCATGATTTCAAGACCATTATGTTGTACACAGCAAGACACTGTCACATACAAACAAGCAGAAAGTGTACATGGATTGTACAATATTAAACATATTTCTCCAATTACCAAATTAGAGAGAACACTGGATGGCAGCCAACATACTTTTAATTTCTCATGTTTTTAGATTTCAATTGATTAGGACATGTTGGTAATATTAATTTTCATATTAAGATATTAAGGACATTATGGATATTATGTGGCAGGAGGAATTTCTTTTCTGGTCCAGTCTATTTGGAGTTCTGAAGGCTTCTTGTATGTTCATGGACATCTCTTTTTATTAGGTTAGGGAAGTTTTCTTCCATAATTTTATTGAAGATATTTATTGGCTCTTTAAGTTGGGAGTCTTCACTCTTTTCTGTACAAATTATCCTTAGGATTGGTCTTCCCATTGTGTTCTGGATTTCCTGGATGTTTTGGGTTAGGAGCTTTTTGCTTTTTGCATTTCCTTTGACTGTTGTGTCAATGCCCATGAACACACAAGAAGCCTACAGAACTCCTAATAGACTGGACCAGAAAAGAAATTCCTCCCATCACATAATAATAAAAACACAAAATGCACTAAACAAAGAACGAATTTTAAAAGCAGTAAGGGGAAAAGATCAAGTAACATATAAAGGCATGGCTATCAGAATTACACCAGACTTCTAACCAGAGACTATGAAAGCTAGAAGATCCTGGGCAAATGTCATAAAGACCCTACAAGAACACAAATGCCAGCCCAGGCTACTATACCCAGCAAAACTCTCAATTAACCATAAATGGAGAAAACAAGATATGCCATGACAAAACAAAATTTACACAATATCTTTCCACAAATCCAGCCCTACAAAGAATAATAGATGGAAAACATCAACATAAGGAGCAAAACTACACCCTAGAAGAAGCAAGAAAGTAATCTTTCAACAAATCCACACAAACCTAATTCCACTTCTTACAACAAAAACAACAGGAAGTGACAATTACTTTTTCTTAATATCTTAATATGAAAATTAATATTACCAACATATCCTAATTGATTGAAATCCAAAAAATGAGGAATTAGAAATTTGTTGATTGTCATCCAATGGTCTCTCT
>JADRCD010146091.1:0-12296 GCA_019843815.1 Montemys delectorum | reverse complement strand
ACTACTCTACCAGCCCCACCCAGGTTCCCTTGGATCTGTGGAAGAAACACACACACACACACAAATTTATTTAAAACTTGGATTATTGGCTCAATTGCTAGGTGGTTCTGATCTCCCACAGCTAGCTTGCCCTTCCCACCCTAGCTAGCTCAGCACCCTAAATCTGCCCTCAACCTTTCACTCCACCCTATATCTTACATGGCTGGTTGCTTTCTCATCCTCTGAAGCATTACAAAATCTCTCTTCTTCCTCCTGGGTCTCTTAGCCAGCCTGGAGGTTCCTGGAAGCCCCACCTCTTTCCTTCTGCCCAGCAATTGGCTCCTGGCATCTTCACTGATCGATCAAGAACCAATTGGGGACCAGGACCTTAGCATCAAGCCCACCCCCTACGTTTTCTTTTGTTTTACAGTGCTAGGAAGTGCACTCAGGATTTTCCAGAAAGTGCTTTAGTCTATCATTGTTTCATGACCAGAGCCCCCTTTGCTGGCCTTGTAATAAGGATAGTTTTTTTGTTGTTTTTTTGGTTTTTTGAGACAGTTTCTCTGTGTAGCCCTGGCTGTCCTGGAACTCACTCTGTAGACCAGGCTGGCCTCGAACTTAGAAATCTGCCTGCCTCTGCCTCCCAAGTGCTGGGACTAAAGGCGTGCGCCACCACTGCTCAGCTAAGGATAGCTTTGAACTCAGTCTTCCCAACTCAGCTTCTGTGACTGCTCTGATTACAAGAATGTACCTATGTGAGTCTATTGCATGCATATTGCATGCATAAGCTGGCATAAATAGTTTTGTTTAGTATACAAGTATTAAATGTAGAACATCATATTCTAGGCTGGAGAGATGGCTCAGCGGGTAAGAGCACCGACTGCTCTTCCGAAGGTCCTGAGTTCAAATCCCAGCAACCATGTGGTGGCTCATAACCACCCATAATGAAGTCTGACTCCTTCTTCGGGAGTATCTCACGACAGCTATAGTGCACATATAATAAATAAATCTTAAAAAAAAAAAAAGAACATCATATTCTAGAATAGTGGTTATATGATTGGTGGTATGTATGTTCCACCAGACTGGGATAAATGGAGTTAAACAATTTACACAAATGTAAGATATTTTGTCTTGGAGTTTCAGGAAATCCTTCTGATCTAAATCTGATCTGATCTTGGAGGCAGTTTGCTGCCACCTGGTGGCAGTGGTCTACCTCATTATAAAAATGTTAGTGGAGACAAATCTAGCTGGCTAAGACTTCTAGGCTTTGGCAGCACTTTTATGTGAGCACTTTTTTGTTGATGCCAGGTTCTTTGTCGCACTCCTGGAGGGCTGGTCCAGGAGAATACTGAGGACGCAAAAGGCCTTTCTCTGCCTCTTGCTTTCTAAGACAGATTTTGTTTCCAGGCCTTGACTTTGTGAGGACTGGAGTGAAGGTGGGTAGATGTGTTAACTGTTCATTCAGCTAGTGATTTTTACTTTGTATTTAAAAATTGGGAAGCTGGGGGCCTGGAGAGGGCATAGTGGTTAAGAGCCCTTGACTCTTGCAAAGGACCTGGGTTCAATTCCCCAGCACGACGTAGAAGCTTACAACCATATGTAAGCTCTTGATTCCAGAGGATCTGATATCCTCTTTTGGCTTCACACTAGGCATCAGGCTTGCATTTGGTGCATATAATACCCACTCAGGAAGAAATGTTTATACACATTAAATAGCATAACTATTTTTAAAATTTTTGTTTTGAGATTTTTTTCTTTTTTAAATTTTTTTTATAATTTTCTGTTTTTTTTTTAAAGATTTATTTTATTTATTTTATTTGTATGAGTACACTGTAGCTGTACAGATGGCCATGAGCCATCATGTGTGTGGCTGCTGGGAATTGAACTCAGGACCTCTGCCAGCCCTGTTCGCTCCGGCCTCGATCACTCCGGTGTAATTCACTGTAGCTGTCTTAAGACACTCCAGAAGAGGGCGTCAGATCTCATTGCAGGTGGTTTAAGCCACCATGTGGTTGCTGGGATCTGAACTCAGGACCTTCAGAAGAGCAGTCAGTGCTCTTACTCACTGAGCCATCTCACCAGCCCTGTTTTTGTTTTTTTTAAAGATTTATTTATTATTATTATAAATGCGTACACTGTAGCTGTCTTCAGACACATCAGAAGAAGGATTCAGATTTCATTATGAGTGGTTGTGAGCCACCATGTGGTTGCTGGGATTTGAACTCACGACCTTTGGAAGAGCAGTTGGTGCTCTTGCCCGCTGAGCCATCTCACCAGCCCTCTTTTTTAAATTTTTAAGTGGGGTATGAGAATATAGTTTAGTGGTAGTGCACTTGCCCAACATGTATGTGGCCATAGGGTCAGTCTCCAAAATCATGTCCAGAGTATTTCCTTCCTTTATCTCTTCAAATTAACAAATGAAGGAGGGAGAGAGAAAGAGATAGACAGACAGACACATACATACATACATACATACATACATACATACATACATACATACATACTGGGATTCTACCCCAGGGTTTCACATGTACCAAATGTTCAAACTTCAGACAGGTCACAGGCCTGCATGCCTGTGCAGCTAAATATTTTAGTTTTTAAAATGCTCTCTTCCAAATGGCACACACTTGTGATCTGTCTATGGTTTGAGAATTTTGATGTGGGAGTGAGAGGATCAAGAGTTCAAGGCCAGCCATGGCTACATAGCAAATTAGGGAATTAGAGACTAAGACAATCAGTAAATAAAATTATTTGACTGGGACTGGGGAGGTAGCTCAGTGTTTATTTAAGAGTGCATTGACGCCAGGCGGTGGTGGCGCATACTTTTAATCCCAGCACTTGGGAGGCAGAGGCAGGCAAACTCAGGTATTTCTGAGTTTGAGGCCAGCCTGGTCTACAGAGTGAGTTCCAGGACAGCCAGAGCTACACAGAGAAACCCGGTCTCAAAAAACCAGGAAAAAAAAAAAAAACTGCATTGACTTGGGCTGGAGAGATGGCTCAGTGGTTTAAGTTAAGAGCACTGAGGTCTTGAGTTCAGTTCCCAGCAACCACATGGTAGCTCACAATCTTCTGTAATGGGATCTGATGTCTTCTTTTGATGTGTTTGAAGACAGCGACAGTACTCACATACATAAAATAAATCTTTAAAAAAAAAGGAAACCTTTAAAAAAAAGAAAAAAAAGAACATTGACTTGTCTTTGAGAGGACCTGAGTTTGATTCCCAGCATCTGCATGGCATTTTACAACCATCTGTAACTCCGTTCCTAGGAGATCTGATTCTATCTTCTGGGTCTTCTGGGTTCTGTGTGCATGTGTACATAGACATATAAAGCACCCATACATGTAAAATAATGAACTTCTATCTTTGGTTTGTGTTGCAAAATCAAATACTTTGAAAAAAGCCGCTCAGGGCAAAACGTTTTTACTTCAGCTCACAATTCTAGTTACAATCTAAGACTGAGAAAGTCAAGGCAAAGCCTAAAGTCGTATCACAATTGAGACTACAGAGAAAAAGGGATATGTGTGTGCTTGTTCACTTTTGCTTAGGCTCAGTTGATTTCTTCATGGATACAGTGCAGGACTCTTTATATAGAGAATGGTGCCACCCGCATGGGCTCTGTTTTCCCATTAAGATACTAACTACTTCATAGACATGCCTATAGGCCACCTCATTGCAGACAATCTCTCTTTGAGAGTCACTTTTCTTTTTCTTTCCTTTCTTTTTTTTGTTTTTTGTTTTTTGTTTCTTTTGTTTTTTGAGACAAGGTTTCTCTGTTTAGCCCTGACTGGAACTCACTCTGTAGACCAGGCTGGCCTCGAACTCAGAAATCCGCCTGCCTCTGACTTCCAACTGACTGGGATTAGAGGTGTGCACCACTGCTGCCCAGCTGAGACTCACTTTTCTAGTTGATTCTAGGATGTGTCGAGTTGACAAAGCTAACCAACAGCTTAGTTCTTTGGGAAAAAAATACAGTGTTGTGCACAGTGCAAGTGTGTGTGTGTGTGTGTGTGTGAGAGAGAGAGAGAGAGAGCGAGCAAGCATGTTAATGAGCTATGCTTCCAGCCTTAAAAAAAAGCATTTTATTTTTTTTTTAAGATTATTTATTTTACCTGTGTTCGTGCATGCCTGAGTGTATGTGTGTGCATCACAGGTGTGCAGGTGCTCATGGAGGCCAGAGCAGGGCTTTAGGTGTCTTGGAACTTGAGTTACAGGTGACTATGAGCCACCCAGATGTGGGGGTTAGGAACTCAATTCTCTTACAGAGCAGTAAGTGCTTGTAACTGCCAAGCTTGTTTACTTTGTTTTGTTAGAGAGACAAGGTCTCTGTAACTTATCCAGACTTGCCTTGGTTTTTATAAAAATTTGTTTATATGTAGGCCATGTGGTGGTGCTGGACTCCTTTAGTTCTGGCAGGCAGGGGCAGGTGGATCTCTGAATTCAAGGCCAGCCTGGTCTACAGAACTAGTTCCAGGACAGCCACGGCCACACACACAAAAAAATCCCTGTCTCAGCGCACACCACACACACACACACACACACACACACACACACACAGTATCTGTGAGTTTATAAGTGTGCATGAGTACAGGTGCCCGTGGAGTCTAACGGTGTTGGATCCTCTTCCTGCCAGTGCTGGGGAACAAACCCTGCAAGAGCAGGAGATGTTCTTTTGGGTTTTCCAGATAGGGTTATACTCTGTAGCCCTGGCTGTTCTGGAACTCATGTAGACCAGGCTGGTCTCAAGCTCAAGAGACCAGGTCTGCCTCTGCCTCCTGAGTGCACAGTCACTACCATGGCCATGGCAGGCTAGAAAATGTTTGTATCCCTGAACTTCTCAATAGTCCTGTAGGCTTGAGTTTTTGATCCTCTTACCTCTGGCTCCTTAGTATATTCTACTCTAGGACTACCTAAATAAAATCTGCTTTTTTCACATTTTAGTTTATGGAACTATTTGTCCCCACCTGCCTCCTTTCTCAGGGCTCTATAGCCTAGGCTAACCTGAATTTCGTTATGCAACCCAGGCTGGCCTTGAACTCAAGCTTGTCCTGCATCACCTTCCCTGATTGCAGGGACTATGGATATGTTGTTCAACTAAGCCTGTTTGTCAAGTACTTAAAAAAACACAGACCAGGCGAGTGCCAGCACTCAGGAAGCAGAGGGAGGTGATCCTATCCTTGTGAGTTCTAGGACAGCCAGAGCACAGAGAAACTTCGTCTCAAAACAAAACAAAACAAAAAACAAAAACCCCAGAAAACAAACAAACCCAACAGCAACTGGGCAGAGGCAGGTGGATCTGAGTTCCAGGCCAAGTCTCTATATAGATATTATATAGAAAATAATATATATATTTGCTTCAAAATTAAAAAAACAAAAAAATAAACTAATAAACAAAGCATTTTGAAAAATTACTGTTTTTTATATTATTTTGTGTGTGTATATATTTGTGGGTATGCATGGGCCATGGTATCCAACTGTAGGCAGAACAGTTCTGGGAGTCAGTGATTTCAGTCTCACAAGGTCACCCCATTAGGTCAGCAGCCTTGGTGGCAAGGGCCTTTTCGACCAAGCAGCCCACTGATTGTCGGGGATTGGGGATTGAGGGGCTGGAGAACTGGCCCAGCAGTTAAGAGCTTGTCCCTCCTCTAATGGACCCTCTAAGAGAACCCAGGTTTCATTCCCAGCACCCACGTGGTGGCTTACATTGTTAACTAGTTTGAGGCTATCTGATGCCCTCTCGCTGCTGTAGTCACAGAGATGGACTAGACAGAGACTGGGAGGTAGATCTCTGTAAGTTCTAGGCTAGCCAGGGCTACTTTAATGAGGCCTTGTCTAAAAAGGAAAAAGAAAAAAAAAGTCTAGAAATTTAAATAATAGAACACTAGTAAATTGTGTCAGGGCCCAAACACAGAACCTCTCATTCCTTATCTTTTTTTTTTAATTTATTTTATGCATATGAGTATACTGTAGCTGTCTACAGACACACCAGAAGAGGGCATTGTTCATGTATGTGTTTGTGTACATGCATGTTACAATGCATGGATGAAAGTCAGCGTTGGTTCCCTCCTCCCATGAGAGCGCTGCTGGGTTGGAGAGGACTTAGGTCGTCAAGTGTGGTAGCAATTGCCTCTACCCATCATACCATCTGACTAAGAGAGTTTTTATCCAACATTTAATGTGCTTATTGTAATTGTTAGCTTGCCTAGTGACTTTAACCTAATTTTCTAAAGTCTTTTTCTTTATCATGGTGTTTATAAGACCATTGATTTCAGTTTAACATACGCTGATGTTTATACAGATTTACTTGGGATTTATGGAGTGGGATTATGGATTTGTGTGTGTGTGTGTGTGTGTGTGTGTGTGTCTGTGTGTTTTCTCTCTGCCTAGGG
The DNA here is from genome assembly GCA_019843815.1 of Montemys delectorum. NCBI lineage: Eukaryota > Metazoa > Chordata > Mammalia > Rodentia > Muridae > Montemys > Montemys delectorum. The sequence continues at coordinate 5,930 of JADRCD010146091.1, read as the reverse complement.
CACCTTTGAACATAATCAATTTCAGGCAGTCATTTTCATGAAAAGCCATAGGGGAACTGTTTACACGATGGCCCTGCCTCAAGTGAGATGAAGTAGACACGTCTCTGCAAATGGAGGTTTTCAGAAAACATACAGAAGGGGGGTGTAGGTGGCGTCGTGCCGTTTGAGCAGGTTCTTTCTGCTGCCTGCCCGCTCACCCAAATCCCACCCCATCTTATTTTTTTTAGATTGAATTTATAAAATATTTGTTGTAAAGCTTTTGCAATAGCAGATTGGACTAGGCTGAATTAAGCTGTAGATGTTGTGTTTTCTGGAGCCCTGCCCTTTATGACTAGCCTCTGGGATGATAGAAGCTTGTTTTACCAGTGCCTTGCTGTGTAGCTGGTATTGGTCTAGAGTTTGTTAGTCCTTCTGTCTTGCCCTCCAGAGTGCTTGTATCACAGATCAGTGTGCTACCATGCTTGGCTTTGATTATTTTTCTAGAAGCGTGAAGTAGTTGATTTTTATAAAACAATTTCATTATTTTATGATGGAACTCCTAAGGGTCCTTATTTCCTATTTGCTTGCTCTGCTGCATGTATACCTGCATGGCAGAAGAGAGCAACCTTAGAGATGGTTGTGAGCCACCATGTGGTTGCTGGGAATTGAACTCAGGACCTCTGGAAGAACAGCTAGTGCTCTTACCTGTTGAGCCATCTCTCCAGCCCAATTTAATCTTATGCATATGAGTGTTTTACCTGCATGTATGTCTTGAGTACATGCGTGCAGTGAGGAAGTCAGGAGAGAATGTTAGATGCCCTGGAGCTGAAGTTACAGACAGTGTGAGCCACGTGTGAGTGCTGGAAACGGAACCCTGAGTCCTATGTAAAAGCAGCCAGTGCTCATAACCCCTGAGCCATCTCTTCAGGCCCTTATGTTATATTTCATAATATTTTAAATATGAATTCTTGCAAGGATCATATATTGTAAGATATTTATCATATCAAAAGAACATGGAATTGTCTCAAGGTAAGAAAACCACTTTTGAAAGAAAGAATTCATGTGTGGTGGTGCATACCCATAATCCTAGTTAGTACATGATGGGCAGGAGGACTGCAAGGTTGAGGCTAGCCTCGGCTACATAGCTATAGCCTGTCTCCAAAGAAGTTTTCATCCCTATATCTATATAATCAAATATTATCTTAACACAAATAACCACACTCAGAATATTTTATTTTATTTGTTATAAAAATATAGACTACTTCCTAAACTGGGTATCGTTTTTGGGTAGGGGCCACGTTAATCTACATCCGATTCTAGTTTTAGTATGTGCTGCTAGAACAAGTACTTACTTCTCTAGTCCTAATGTAGCGCCAGGCTGGGTTCAAACTCACTGTGCCACTAAAAGTGACCTTGACCTCTAAGTTGGCCACACTTATCTCCCAAATGCTGGAGTAAAAGGTGTGTCCCACCCTGGCTGGCTTTTTGTGGGTTTGAGACAATCTTAAGTGGCCTAGACTACCCAGCATAAAAATATTTTATAATTTAAAAGTGTTCATGAAGCCGGGCAGTGGTGGCGCACACCTTTAATCCCAGTATTTGGGAGGCAGAGGCAGGTGGATTTCTGAGTTTGAGGCCAGCCTGGTCTACAGAATGAGTTCCAGGACAGCCAGGGCTACACATAGAAACCCTGTCTCACCCCCCCCAACAAACAAACAAACAAAAAAACCCAGTATGTATACATGTTAACATTTCCTTTTGAGTCATTTTTTAACATAAATGCACTTATTGTGATAATTTTATATACCTTGTTATATCTTGTTCATTTTTGCCTCTTTACTACTCTCATGTCAATTTTCTTTTTGTGAGTGCTTGGAAGTGAACTTGGGGCTAAAGAATTGAATGCTAGGGAAGTGTTCTATCACTGAGCTACTACATTCCTAACCTGCTTTTAAAAAGTGTTTAGAGTAGCTACACAGTTGGTTCCATGGTTGCTCTTGCAGAGGACCTAGGTTTGATTCGAAGTTCCCATGAGGTGGCTCGCAACCATCCATAACTCCAGTTCCAGGGCCCACACTCCCTCTTCTGACCTCCGCAGTTACCAGGCACACATGGTGCACATATATACAAACATTCAGTACAAATATAACAAATAAGTTTAAAAATAAGTGTTGAGGAGATGCATGTGAGTTGGCAGTATGACTTGGAAATTAAACTTAAGTCCTGAGGCTTGGTGGGGGAGGGGAAAGACTGTATGGAAGCCAGTGGAAGGAGCCTGCACCCGAAGGTCAGTGTCCTTGTTTCTGATTGGAGAGGTAATGAGTGCATGTTGTCGGTAAAAAAGAACTTGTATTTATTCTGTATTCTTTTTGTTTGTTTGATTTCATTTTTTTTTTTTTTTTTTTAAGACAGGTTTTCTCTGTGTAGCCCTGACTGTCCTAGAACTCTCTGTAGACCAGGCTGGCCTCAAACTCAGAAATCCACCTGCCTCTGCCTCCCAAGTGCTGGGATTAAAGGCGCGCGCCACCACCGCCTGGCCTATTCTGTATTCTTTACTAGAAAACCATATTGTTTTGTCCGACATAACAATAACAGTATTAGCAGAGAGTGAGGACTGGCATGGTAGTAGAGTGCATCTCCGTATGCAGTGGTCTGAACCCCACTGCGTGCATGGGCACAGCAACCTCAGTATTTAGCACATCCTACCTTTCATTCTTTTGAATTGGGGAATTTAGTGTAGACACCGATATTTAATGACATGCTAAGAGAATGTGCTGATAACTCTGACATAAATGGCTTGTTCTTATTAGAAAGGAAGTGTGTTTATGTGGGATATTAAGGAATGAATTATTAGGCAAATGAAAAACTTATTATCTCATTTATTAGCATGTCTTCTTTTTCTTTCAGGCACATATTAAATTTCCTATTGACTACCCATATTCACCACCTACCTTCAGATTCTTGACCAAAATGTGGCACCCCAACATTTATGAGGTAAGAGACATTTGTCATAACTTGACATAAAATCTGAGGTTTAATTTTTTTTAGTTTAGTTCTTTAAAAAGAGACTAGGGTCTTACCAGTCAAGGCACTGAGTTTGATCATCAGCAGCAGCACATAAAATAAGTTATTTGGGTTAGAGGGCGTGGCTTAGTGGTAGAGCATTTGCTTAGCATGCACATGGATCTGGATTCAGTCAGAACACCATAGCCCCCACCCACCTCTAAAATGGACTGTATATCTTAGCAAATTGTGTTTTGCTGTAATCATAGAGAAATATTCGTGATTTTTGCTCTTCTACTTTGTAGTGTCTGGCTTAATTATTTAAAATAAGAGTAGATTTATAATATGTAGTAATTGTAATCTAGTTAAAAGAGCTTTTGGAGCTCATTGCTAAGATTATAATGCACGTGTGTTAACCTTTGCATTTTAAAACTTTAGTAAAACCGTATAAATGTACTTGTGTGCCTGCCCTCTGACTTCGTAACAAGGGTCACCTGGTGCTGTGGGCAGGGACTCAGCTTTTCGGGGGTTTATCCTACTTCATTTGGACTGGCTTCCTTTCAGGAGTTACTGTTGAACATTTGACCCTCTTTTCCAATAAATCCAAGGTGAGGTTCTTCTATGGACAAGTCACTGTGCCTGAAGACAGCATTTCGAGTAGAACAGTTGGTTGAAACACTTTGGCTAAATCATGACAGTACTGGAGTACTATGTTAGCCTTTCCTTTTAAATTTGTGTTTGAGACCAACTTTCCTAATGTATTTCAAGCTGTCTTTCAACTTGTCCTTGGGACCTCCCAAGTGGGGTTCTGGGCATGCATAGTTTTGTTTTTGTTTTTCTAGCTAGAACAAACATGACAAAACAGTGATGTGTTGTTCCCTCTCCAGAAATAGCCTCCTGCAATATTCTCCTTTAGTTCTCTCTCTCTCTCTCTCTCTCTCTCTCTCTCTCTCCCTCTCTCTCTCGCTCTCTCTCGCTCTCTCTCGCTCTCTCTCGCTCTCTCTCGCTCTCTCTCGCTCTCTCTCTCTTTCTTTTTCTTTTTCTCTGTGTAGCCCTGGCTGTCCTGGAACTCACTCTGTAGACCAGGTTAGCCTCAAACTCAGAAATCCACCTGCCTCTGCCTCCCAAGTGCTGGGATTAAAGGCGTGCGCCACCACCACAGCTCGGCTTCTCCTTTAGTTTTCAACATGATCAAAATTCTAAGGAACTGCATGCTCAATGAGTAAAGGCGCCTGCCACTGAGCCTGGCAGCTTGTATAGTTTCTAGAACCTACGTGGTAGGATAGAGAGAACTGACTCTCAAGAGTCTCAAGAGTTGTCCTCTGGTCTCCACACGTACCATGGTACCTGTCTTAGTCAGGGTTCTCTAGGGTCACAGAACTTATGGTAGTCTCTATGTAGTAAAGGGATTTATTGATGACTTACAGTTTGTAGTCCAACTCCCAACAATCAACTCCCAGCAACAGTCGGCAGCAGCTGTGAGTGGAAGTCCAAGGATCCAGCAGTTTCTCAGTTTCACAAGGCAAGCTGTCAAAGCAGAGAGCCTTCCTTTTTCCAATGTCCTTATATAGGTCTCCAGCAAAAAGTGTGGCCCAGGTTAAAGGTATGTGCCACCACACCTTTAACCCCAGATGACCTTGCTTGAACTCATAGATCTTCCAGTCTTAATCTTCTAGGACTCATAGCCACTATGCCACCACACCCTTAATCCCAGATGATCTTGAACTCATAGAGCTTTCTATGTTGATCCTATGAGATTTATAGCCACTATTCCTCAAGGTCTCCATGCCAAGATTCAGGTCAGAAACTTGTATCTCTCAGCCTCCAGATTAGGGCCACAGGTGAGCCTTCTAATTCTGGATTGTAGTTTATTTCAGACATAGTCAAGTTGACAACCAGGAATAGCCACTACAGTACCCCTCCCTCAGTAAATATATACATGTCAAAAAACAAAAGATGGAGTCAGTATTGTGGCTCATACCTTTAATCCCAGCAGAGGAGACCAGTCTTGACTACAAAGAGTGTTCTGGGATAGTCAGGGATACACAGGAAAACCCTGTATGAGTGGTGGGGGGATCGGACTTTGATTATAGTTTATTAAGTACTGTTATGGCCCAAAAGGATGTAACCTTTACTGTAATATTTGTGAATTTAATTATCTTTAAAATACCATGTTTATAAAATTAATAAAGATGGAGAAATATAGAAAGAAAAATTTATTTTGAGCCATAGAAATGAGTCAGCAGTTAAGAGTGCATACCACCTTTGCAGAGGATCCAGGTTAAGTTCCTGTTGTTGTTGTCAAGTGCACAGAACTGTAACACCAGCTCCAGCAATCTGACACCTGTAGTGTCTGTAGCTACCTACATTCTCATGTATATAACTGATTCCTATATACTCAGAATTAAAGATGCATCTTTAAATACAAAATAAATTTAACATGGATTTGCCATCAGTGATTATACTGTACAGTAAGATTCCTTTCTGCGTGGGACTAGAGAGATGGATCAGAAGTTAAGAGCACTGTGTGCTCTTCCAGAGGTCCTAAGTTCAGTTCTTAGCAATCACATGGTGGCTCATAACCCATCTGTAATATGATCTGTTGCCCTCTTCTGGTGTGCAGGTGTACATGCATATAGAGGACTCATGTAAAATAAATCTTTTGAAGAAAAAAAATTCCTTTTGTACTGTTCTATACTGTTAAGAAGTATAGCTGTAGCAGGATATGACAGTGTACGTTATATTCCTAGCACTTGAAAGGCAGAAACAGGTGGATCTCTGCAAATTTGAAGTCATCCTGGTCTGCATAGAGCGTTCTAGGCCAGGTAGAGCTAGATTGTAAGACCCTGTCTTTTTTTTTTTTTTTTTTTTGGTTTTTCGAGACAGAGTTTCTCTGAGTAGCCCTGGCTGTCCTGGAACTCACTCTGTAGACCAGGCTGGCCTCTTAT
>JADRCD010146089.1:0-18881 GCA_019843815.1 Montemys delectorum | reverse complement strand
TTTTTTTTTTTTTTGCAACGTGCTCCACATCATGATATTCTGGCCTTGCCAGAAGTCCACAAGTGGACCATAAAGTAAAACCTTCAAAATTACAAGCCAAAATAATAATTCTTTGGCTATTCCTGGTTATTTTCTCTTGTATTTGCTACAGGGATGGAAAACTAATCCAGTGATAAATATAATTGATTGGCCAGACCTACTATTTACTCTTCTGCTTTCTGCTCTGCTCGATGTTCTCTTCCCTCTCACTTCCTTGCTGCCTTGTGGGTTGTTTAAATATTTTAAATGACTCCATCCTATATAAAGTGCTTCTCAGAGTTTCTCTTTGCAGTCTTTTATATTGCTCACCCAGACTGTAATAATATAAACACATGACTTATAGTAACAACTTAGTAGTCAGACACTTTGAAAGGACTGTGGACTTTGTTTACATCCATTCTCCTTCCCCCTCACCCCCCACTTTGAAGAATCATTGCTTCACTATGAGAAGTAATATAATTCTTGCTGAAATTCCATGTGATTTATCAACTCCTATGAACAAGCATGACCTGCTGGCTGTGCCCATAGTGTTATTCTTTCTGTCCTTAAACTCCAAGATTCCTTCTTTCACTGTTTTCATTTTTGCCTAAATGTATTTTTTTGTAAGCTTTTAAGGGACGTTTGATAGTAATAAAATCTTTTGTCTTCATTTGTCTTCATTGGGTTATCTCCCCATCATTGTAGTAAGATTGTTTAATTGTATGTAGACATATCACCTAACAGTTCTCCAGATGTTTATTCCTCCTAATGCCTATGTTTTCGTTCACTAATCTACTATTAATTAAATTACGGCTAGCCTCAGATTTCTGTGACTCATTTCAAATTTTTCTTTCCCTTAATTTTCAGATGTTTAAGTATGATAAGCTCTCAATGTGGGTATCTTTGAGTTTAACCTGTTGCTTAGATCTATAGATTTTGTAAAATTTGACAATGGTTTAGCCATTGTATCTTCAAATATTCTTTTAGCCACATTTTCTGATTAATTTTTTTCTAAGACTCTAAAAGAATGGATATCAGATTTTGAAAACCATTACAACTATATCTATTTTCTCTTTGTTGCTCAATTTGCTTGAATTGGGTTATCTTGCTTTTGATTTTTTTGCCAGTCTATTATTTTAATTCTGGCAGCAATGGTGCTTCCCCCAGTTCCCACCTAAGTCAACTCCATTCAAGTCATCCCTCACAGGCATAACTATGTGTCCTAGGTGACCCTAGATATTATCTAGAGTCCCGGATAAACAATGTGAACCATTACAGACATCGGAAGGTTTTTTTTTTTTTCCGTTGCTACTTTAACTTTATTTCAAATTCTCCATTTGGTTTTGAATTTTTATTTTGCTGATGTTTTTTAAGAGATGCTGTGATTGGGTATTGCATAACCTCTCTACCTGATTCATCTTGTTGCATGCATTGACTGATGGCAATTTCACATTCAAACTAGCTTTCTCTCTTCTTGGTGTAATGTCTGGTATTTTATTGCCTCTATAAAGTGAAAAATATATCAGAGAGAAGCAATTACAAAAGGTCAGTTGCTTGGAGAAAAAATAATTTCTTAAAGTGAGCTATTATTAAATAGAATCTGTAAATGTGAGTAATCTAAGTGTTAGGTGATCAAGTATACCTTTTTCCTGTGAGTTCACAAACACTTCCATAGCTACTTTTAAATAAAGAGGCTGCTATTGTGGGATGTAGCTTCAAGTAAAAGGATGACGATTCTATTGAAGGGTGAGCTCAAGAGACTGGGAAGTATCCTGTTTCCACTCTGAAGACTGAGTGCTCTCTTCACGCTGCCCACTCCTTTATGGGAGTGATCCCATATCTATTTCAAACACTATCCAGTGTATGCTTTGTCTCAGGATTTAGAGTATTTGTATAAACAGAAAAAGATACCAACAAAGACAGTATTTGACTTCTCCAACTAAAATGACCAGACCTTCATAATCATTTATGGGATAAATGATTTTGTGTGGTGTTTAGTTCTGCTATTCAATTTATCAATATTACATGTAGAATACATTTAAGTGAACATGTAAAACATACCTTTATGTATCTGTGGAAGAAATTCTCTTTAGTTCTGAACCCTGTTTTCTGGTCTGAAACCTATAACTGTAACTTTAGTGCTATGTTGTGGCAGTGAGCTTAATGTATAGTCAGATAGACAAACAGACAGTGCTGCTCCGAATAGTTTAACAGCACTTCACTTCACTTGTGTATGCTTGGGCTCCTGTTGTTGAATTCATTCATTCATGTGCCTAACTGTGATAGGATGTCTCTCATCTTCTCTGCCATTCATTCTGTCCTTCACCGAGAGGATTGCTCCTCCTTTGTTTTGTAGTCTATTCACATAAAGATTTTGTGGAGTATGTTCTCTTGCCTTGATGGGTATTTATTCTTCTGCATTCTGCATGGGAGAAATGGGTTGTGGTATCTTACTGCAGGGTCATATCCTAAACCCTCCCCTGAAGTGATGCCTCTGTCTTATTTTCACAGTTCCTTCTCACTGTGGTTCTCCCGTGGTCTTCTAGGGAATATGGGAGACATACAGTGTACTTTGCAGAGAATACTTTTCCACTACTTACCCAGACATCGCTAGTTACAACACAAGGCTCTGGCCAGTGTGCTTTGCTTTTCACAGTTCAAATAATTTTTTGAATAGTTATCTGCAGTACAGTGTTTAGAATATATGTCAATGTCAACTGCTAGAGAATTGTAAGCACATACAAAAGTGTGAATAAATGAAACAGTGCTTAAATATAAAAGAAAAGATAGGTGAGTTCACAGAAAGAACAATTCTACTTAAGAGAATTCTTCTCTCTACCCATGAAAGAAGTGAGGAAAAGCTGTATAGAGAACACAGAATTTGAATTGGACCCTAAACAGTAACAACACTTAGAAAAAAACCCCTATAACCCAAATTGAACAACTTAGTTGAAGAATCTTAATTTTATGCTCATCCAAACAAACCCTTGGCACTGCACAATATTTTTAATGTATCTTCCATATTTTCAGGACACAGTCCCAAGTCTTACAGGTTCCGTGGTCTGGTTACTTTAGACTGGGTGTGTACACATGTCTGTTCAGAAGGAGAGAAATGGCAGCTGAGATGGGACTAATGGCCAGCAGCCAAGGAGGAGCACACATAAGGTCTCTTATGTGACGATGCTCGCGCTCCTTTTAACATTGGTTTTAGTCTTTTAAGACTACACACACACACTTCTAATTACAATGCAGTGCTGACACATATTCATAAGTGTGTCCATTGGCTAAGTTGTGGGGAGCTGCAGTACCCCCAAGAGCTCTGCCCACCCTGCTGTGATCATGGGTGGTAAGGGCCCGTGTCAATGAAAGGAGTATAAAGTAAACTTGTAAAGAGCTTCTTCATGTGTTGCAGGCAAAGTTGAGCATGTTTATTATAACTGCTGAAGCAGGGAATGGATCCTTATGTACAATGTTATGACTTCACTGCGTATCGTATTTCACTTAGGTCTGGAAGCAGTGATCTCAGTATCAAATCATCAATTATACAAGAAACATAAAAGAAACATCTGAAATATAGCCCTCAGATCAAAGAGAATGGTATTTTAACTTATTAAGGAATTAATTTGTGACATTGTTGAGATGAGCAATATGAGTCAAAAATGATGATGACTGATTATGGAAATGTCACAGCACAGATTTTGTCATAATGATAAACATGCTGTTCCTATTTTAAAGACCATAAATAAAGTACATGTGCATTTTAGCAAAAAGTCAACGAAATGTGGTTATCTCCCCATGATGAGCTACTGAACTGGAATTCCCTGGGTTCCAGATTCTGTTTCCTTGCTTGGGTCTCCTCCTCTCCATCTCTCCCAGTGACTATGAGATAGAATGTTCTACCTGTCATTCATTCACCTCTTATTTTATCACATATGTACAACACATATTATAAATATTTATTTTAAGTTGTGTATGCTGTTGACATATTTATAAATGAAAACAGTGCCTTGCTCTCTTCATCCTCGACCTTATATTAAGATTTAATGACAATTAAGCTGAGATTGTACATATTTAATATTATATAATGATTATTCATAATGCCTCACATTTAATTTTATACATTTTAGTTACAATGAACACACACATACATGTATTTCAGTGCTTACTCTTAATGATGAAAACACATTCAATGTGAAAAAATTTAAAACTGCTATTTCAATTTTAAGTGAATCTTAAAATAGATTTTTTAAACATAAAAACAGTTATGACTCTCTTTAGAATAGTATTTTATAAAATGATCATAGTTTTAACTTGATCTACATTAACTTTGAAATGTGACAGAAATACATTGATTGAAAGAGATCTATTTTGGTATGTTATACTTCATTCCATTTCATTTAAATAAAATTCATGGTTATGATTCTCTGGGTTGATTTAATGAGCCACTAATAAGCCATTGCTGGCCAGCAGTCATTTTAGCTCTCATCTTTGTTGGATGATTATTAACACCTGTACTAAGTTGCTCTTCCAATAGCATGTATGTCTAGTAGTAGAGCCAAAGGTCTCCAGAAGGCTATACAAACCCTTGCTGTACACTGAGGTCTTTTCCCCAGCCTCTCAGGTGATCTTTCTCTTCACAACTTTGCTCATATATGATGCTGCATTGTCTTTTAAATAAATGAGTATGAGTATGAGTGTAAATTTGATTTATTCTAAATATTGTGCTTTTAAAGTAAGCTGACATCAGAAGTTCCCCATGACCTCTTTAGATCTCAAAAGGTCATGAATCTATGAAAAGGATAAACCTGTTGTCATTAAAATCTGCTTTGAGTTGTAGTCTGAATAAGTAAGAATTTTGGCAGTGCCTGTTAGCAAATGAAACCTGTTCTGGGATTTTCAGCAATCAGATCTACAATATACTAAAGGAATTCCTGGAGTCTTTCTCTTTTTTCTGTTTAAACTTTTGCAAAACTGTGATTTCTGAGGTTTCTCATCAGGAATGACAGGAAGCAATCAAATTGCTCTTTCTTTCGCTCTTAGTTCTAAATTTCTGAGATGAATTTTGGATGTGCATGTTACTCACTGGTGGGAATTTACAGGGTAAGGCCAAAGAGCTTGAACTCCATGCCTTGTGTCTCTGGCAAGCATTGGGAAGTATTGTAGGTGAAGGCTCAGGAGTAGGTCTGCTAGGACTTGATTTTTTAGAGGCTTCCAAGGACAACGCCCCCATCTCGCTGCTCTTTCCAGTGCTGAGTCAGATTTTCAAGGCTAGCAAAGCCAGCTACCTTCTTAGAGGCAAACCAATAGCAAACTCTTTGGCTCATTGCCAGCAGAAAGTACTATTCACACAAGTCTGGTTGTTGAGGGAAACAGAGAGAGGACAAAACCCCGAACTATTGGAGCTCCCTGCAGTTTCCTGCAGGTTTTGGAGGCAGGTTTTCAATCTGGCTGAAAAGACAAGGCATTTCTAACACGAGACCCAGGCTCTCTCCTGGGTCTCCTGGGAAATACTGGGCTTGGCACTGAAGAACACCACTTCACCCTACACAGCCCTCCAGAGAACCCAGCAAGCAGGGGCAGTGACACCATGAGAAAGTGGGACATACAGGTTCTGATGCTGTCCCCGTAGGCAAATATGCATTTAAAAGACAAAGCTCAAAGGCAACTTACATTTAGAACTCACTTAATTTTAAAGCCATAAAAGTCCATCTCTGTCAGCAAGTCAACTGAAAGCTAGCTTTGGATAGTTGCCTCCTGGATTGTGGTTTTCATTTTTACAAAAAGAAAAGAGATACAATTGTGTTCTCTTATTTTACAAGAGGAATTTGGGAAAGGAAAAACACAGGAAGGGTGTTTGAAAAAGGAAGAAAAGGAAGAAGGAAGGGAGGAGAGGAGGGGGAAATTGACTTATTGAGCTTGTATGCATGGCGCCCCGAATTTGAAGTCCAGCACTGCAAACAAGTAAGGCAACAAGAAAGACTCGTGTGTGTTTTCCTTCAGATGACCCTGTGCTCCTAACATTTATGGCTTTAGGATAATATTTGCAGATTACCATTTATGTTTTAAAGAAATAACATTACTTAAAAATGTTTATCTAAGTGCTGGAGAAAAATACCCAAAACAACAAGCTCTACCTTACATCATGTTTACCCAGCCTAATGCAATAAAATTCAATATTAACTCATCAGTTCCATGCATTGCTGTACCTGACAGCTGCACAGGGTGCTATATGGTGGGGAGAATTCCCATCCATGACTTCCCTCAAGTCCAGAGGAACTCTCGACAGTATCTCAGTGTCCTCTCAGGTCGGGCGGAGATGGGTACTGCTGAGATACTGGAGGCTTTCTCTGACAGGCTACAGCTGAGAGATCTGCTGGGGCCAAGGAAGAAGGAGCAGTGATGAATAGCTGTAGGCATAGGTCCCTCCCATTAGCCTTTCCAGAGGCTTTCCCCATGATTTGGATGAGATGGTTCAGGGATAGCCCTGATGTACTGCTGGTAACTTACTGTCCCACTCCTCCCAGGAATACCCACGGGAAAGGTGTGGAACAGCCTGGAAGAGCATACTGGCATCTCGTGGTGAAGTTCTCCCTGTGGTAAAGACTGAACAAGGAAATATTTTTGTGCTTTTAGCTTTACCTCATGCCATGCTATAGAAACAGCAAATCTTGGCTCTGTATGCAAGACATGGAGTCCCAGATTGACTTGCCAAAGTAGAGTTGCTGGCCGGCTACTGGGAAAGGCAGGTAGTACCTGATCATGGAGCACTGCCATTGTCAAGCACAGTCTGCAGAGCAGAGCTAGGATTTGGAATTCACCACCCAGAGGTCCCAGCAGTGCTTTATGGTGACCATGCAAGACCTGGCCATTTACTTCCTTGTTTTTAAAATGTAGATGCAATGAATGGCTGGACAGAAATGCCATCCAGTAAATTAAGAATGATCTAGCATTGTCTATTGGAAGATGCTAATGTTTTACAAGAGTTATTTTCATCATTCTGCAACTATTAAGTCCAACTCTGGTAATCTTGTTACCTATATATGTCAAGAGATTAAGAAAAGCAAAGATAAAGAATAGTGAATTAACTTTTCTTCCAAAGACATGTTCCAGCTGATTTTCCATAATTCATAAACACATGGAAAAATAAAGGACATTCTGTCTGCATTCTTCTTTTGACTCATAAAATACATCATTGGTTTGAGGAAAATACCCCTATCTTCCATTATTAAAGCCTTAACCTCAAATATGGATCAGTGATGTCATCTATTTCCCAGTAGAGGAAACTTAGGTAACAGTTTTTACTATTGACTAAATTGTCTTGTTACTGTTACTCATCCCTCTATAATAGCTGTCACATGAGCTATTTTTTACAATTATTTAGCTTTAGTACATATAGGAAACATCTCCAGGTGTTGATGTTAACTTGAAAATATTACGAGGGTGTTGGAGGGAGAGAATATCACCTCTACTCTGAAGACACCCAGAATAGCAGGTGAAGCGCTGTTATGGTGTAGGGCTCATAAAATAAGTTGCTAGCAAGCACACCAGCTCATGAGTTGCACTGAGACAAGCTAACCTTCTGAGTCTGCTTTTCTTCTATATCCATATGCTTGATATTATTCTGGCAAGATCTGATACATAGCTGATATCACTGTTCACATGTACTTGAGGATATTCTGTGTGTAGCAATAGACCGCATGGAAAGAGTTGCAAACATTCCATACCCTCTTGGAGGAACTAATGGGCACAGATACTCTGTCACTCTCAGGAAAGGGGAAAAAAAAGGAAAGGGAAGGAAAGGGAAGGGAAGGGAAGGGGAGGGGAGGGGAGGGGAGGAGAGGAGAGGAGAGGAGAGGAGAGGAGAGGAGAGGAGAGGAAAGGAGCAGAGAAATGAGCTTCACACAATCACAAAGGGAATGGAGAAGTATTAATCGCACATGCGCCTTGGGTTAAGAAAAGACGGCATGCATCTTACGTGCATCTTAGCTCAGGGATGCCGTCATGCTATGAGACAAGAAGCCACCAAGGACATGATGTCAAGTGTTAAGAATGGAGATTAACCAGAACTGTTCATTGTTAAGATGCAGGTCAGAAAGAGCAGTTCCAGGAACAAACAGACACAGAAATCAAAGATCTCACCAGCCAAACAGGAGCCATGAGACTCTCCAGTAAGTTCAACCAAGTTGAAGGGCAAAATGAGTCAGATGCTCCTTTCTCCTGATGTTCATATATGAGCTGACTATGAGTCAGCCAATGCATCACTGAGCCCCAGAGCTTTATTTTTCTCCAGCCACTCAGAGAGCCAAATGTGTCCTTCACCATAATCTCCCCTGATGGTTGGGGCTGATTAGAAATCCAAGTATGAGATTTCTGTGGAGTTCAGGTGGAGTTCTCTAAGTGCCTCCACTTTCCCAATGAAGAGAGGTGCGGTTTCTCTTCTCTTTCTCCTTCTCTGTATCATTCTTCCTCAATGGGGAAAAGAAGAAACTAAATATCAGAATCCCTGGACTGACGTCACTGAGTTGCTGAACTTAGGGTAGATGCCCACCTTCCAAGTTCTGTTATAATATAAAAATAAACATTTATTTGCATAAATTTGTTGATTCACTTTTTGTTACATGGAATATGTATTTTATGAGTTTCTCTTAGGTGAAACTTAAATACAAGTCTGTATCACAATCTGTTGTCCCATCTCTTCGACATTCTTAGAGCCTGAGAAATGTTACCAAGCCAGTGCTCTTTGGTGGTATCCTCTAAAACCACTGGGAGTAATTACTGGGATTTTTTTTTTTTTGCATGGGTGAGCTACAAAGCAATGAATGAAGTACTTCTAGATAAAGTTATTGGTTACAATTTTGGAGTAATTTTCCACCAAATTTAGTGTTTTTATTGTTTATACATTAGAATAGCCTTTCCTTTTCTGGAGTTTGGATGTAGTCACCCATCCTTGTAATGCAGAAGCTAGCAGATCCTTTAAACAATGTCAGTAGAGGGCATTTCAGATTGAGAAGAGACTATAGAAATAGGAGCTAAGGAAGTGTCAGGAAAAGAGAGAGGAAGAGGAGAAGGGATATGATGGAAGGCTAGAGAGTATTCCAAGAGAGTGCTTCTATTTATGACTGTTCCCACTCAGTTAGCATTTTGGAAAATTTTGAATGAGATAACATTCTTAATTTCAAAACACCACTGCAACACTGTTATTGTTGGTTTGTTTTAGGTCAAAAGTCCAAAACTTAATTACCCTAGGGAAACTTTTCTTGTGAAATTTCTATCCCCACCCTCTCAGTCCCATAACAGACAAGATGTGTACAGGGATATGTGCAATCTCACGAGCTTTGATGCGCCATTTAGGCAGAAGCATTGAGGACCAAGTTAGACAAGTGAAACCCTAAAAAGAGTGACAAGATACATTGAGTTGTGTGCTTTGCTAAATATGATTAAATGAACATAAAACAGCTGTTCTTTGAGAGTTTGGACCTCTGCAAAGGTTTTCCCATTCAGCTTAACTGTGCTGTATTCTTTTCCTGTGTCAAATTTGGCAAGACCTCAAAAATTGTGTTTCCTTGATGTAGGGGAGGATATGAATGAGGAGTCAAAAGTTAAAGTTGACTGGAGGTGGCTTCTAAAATTATCTCAATGTTAATCTTTCCCCTAAACAGACAAATTAACCTTCACATTGCTTTGTGTTGTAAGGCAATATCAAGAAACAAAAGAACAAACCAACGACACAGCATTTCTCTATACACTGATTTTTCTGGAGCCCTCTGTCAGCTCAGGGCCTGCCTAGAATGCTGTTGTTACACTTTCTGAGAATTCTGAGGGGATTCACATTGAACTGGATTGATAGTTAAGAAAGATAACAGAGGCTCACTTGATCTACCAAGTAGATGAATCATTTTGGATGGTATAGATATTATTTTTACTTGTTCTTTGTGTTAGCATTCAAAGAAATTCAAAGCATTAAGAAATTACATCTTAATGCACATTTGTTACTATGTTTTCATTTACTCTTTTCTCCGACTTTATGTTCTCTCCCAACCTGTGGCTCATTTGTTTCCTTTCTTCTCCATATTAACCTCTGCTTCTGCCTTCTTATTACATGTATTCCACTTTTTCCCCCACCTCTCTTAAGGTATTTTCCTCTATCTTATCTTCTCTGCCTCTCTGTCTCTGCCTGTCTTTTGTCTCTCTGTCTCTCCCCATTGTGCACATGAATGTACATGCACACACACAGATCTATAATTTTAAAGATTTTATTTTTATATTATGTATGTGACTACACTGTCACTGTTCTCAGACACAACAGATCCCATTATAGTTGGTTGTGAGCTATCATATGGAATATGATATTGCTAGGAATTGAACTCAGGACTTCTGGGAGAGCGAGCAGTCAGTGCTCTTAATGGCTGAGCTATCTCCCAAGCCCCTATAATTGTAAATCTAGATCTGTATATAAGACAAAATCAGGGATTTTTTTTTTTGAGTCTAGCTGATTTCACCTAAAATAATGATTTCCAATTGTATCCCTTTTCTTGTATTTTTTTCTATTTTATATGTTCTTTAAAAGTTATTTCCAATATAGCCTAAAATGAAGAAAATGTCACGGGCATGTATAAAAGCTGCATGTATTTTGAGGGAGAAAGAGCTAATAATTAATTTTAAGGCCCTTGCTTTGACTGTCTGTGTTTAGCATATGTGCACAAATCTACTATTTGAATAAGTAGTTATCATGCCCAACAAGTCTGTACCCTATCACTAGTGCTACATTCACAGAGAAATAGTGGTATGCATTTTATAAGTATGTATTTTATCTACAAAACTTACAAGCTTGCATCCTGAGATAGTTTTAAAGATTTAGGTTTTCCAGTGTTTCTTTGTAAGCTTGAGATTTGAAAATCAGCATATTTTGTTTCTTAGATTTACTTATTTTAATTTATGTGTATGAGTTATTTGTCAGCATGTAGTTATATGTACCATGCACACAAATATTGCTCACAGAGATCAGAAGAGAGCATCATATTCTCAGGGACTGGAGTGATAGGTGGTTCTAAGCCACCAGGTGAGTGTTGGGAATGAGCACAAATGCTCCTAAGGAGTAGCAGTATTCTTAACCCCTGAACCATCTTTCCAGCCCAGGTTGGTGACATATGTGACAAGAAGCCGACAGTCAGAGGAACCATTAAGCAGCTAACATAGGGCACACAGTTGGAACCTAATTCCAAGGGGCTGTTGGTAACGTGAATATTTATCAGAATCCTTCCTCTGAGAGGTGATAGAGTGTGTACTGATATGCCAGTTCCCACCATTTGGACTGACTCCTAGAGACCAGTAAATTCTTTCTCTTGTATTTTCATGTCGCCGTAAGTTCTTTGCACCGAATCAGACTGCAGATACTGGAAGTCATCTGGAGCCACTGCAGGAGCGAGCTTCAAGGGATATGACTCGGACACAAGTAGCAACTGATACAGCTTCAGAAAGAGTTACTGCAGTGGTTCATACATCTGCACATGGGAACAATTCTTATATACAAAGCATCCTGTATCAATCAGTAAATCACAGAGAGCCAAAAGGATTACCGGGTATAATTCCCATGTTTTAATATGGGAATTAAAATCTAGACTTTCAATGACTGGCTAGATTCACAGACCCACCATCACATAGTGATCTCATGGTGCAATACATTTTAATATATTATTTGGTTATTATTAAGTTTGGAGCTAACTTAAAAAAAATATGCACACAAGCAGGTATAGGGGACCCAAATCTTCCAGTCTCTACTCTCAGTGCCTTCCTTCATGTCTCCTCTCCAGCCCGCGTGGCATGCCTTGATGAGGACTGATGCTTAGAAACATGTTCTTCTAGAAAGGTACTCTAAAATCTCTCTCTCAAAATTTATTTAGAAAAAAAAGTAAATTGATTACTTTCAATGTATAAATGAATCACTTCACTCTATATTGAAGTACTGTTCACTAATAGAAAATGCCCTTTTTAAGCTGTGGTTATAAGCCTTAATATTTTCAGGTTATGTTTAGGTCAAGAAGTACCAAGCAGTCAGTGTGGCCTGGAGAGTGATTGGTGCCTAAAAGTGAGATATGCTAAGACATTAATCAGCACAGCAGATTGGCAGCCAAAGAATAGGTAGCCAGTTGCTTCCTGCAGCCCAGGCAGTGATGTCTTCCCCAGATCCATGCCGTTCTGTGTACCCACCCTATCTTTCTACCGAGGACCTCGGCCCTTCTTCGCATTGAATTTCTTCATTCATCCAACAGTAAGAATCTGCTCTGTTCAGGGGAGTTGTCTGGACAGTTAAGATTCAAGAAAGAGAAACGCTTAACTTTGATGCTTTGTTGGAAGCATTTACAAGTAACCTAGGAAATGACTGCTTAACTCCTTCCCAGTACTCTAAAAAGAATTGTTTTTGCAAAGTGCATGGTGAAATAAATCCAAAGTACTGCTGCGAGTTAAATGTGCGCATAGCGTTGAAATATTGATTTTTAGAGGTAAAACATTAATTAAAAATGAATGACTGTGGGTGGAAATCAAGCAGGGAATGATGAACATTCTTGTCTCCTTCAAGCTACGGCAGCAGGAAGTGTGACTGAGCTATCCACATTCCTTGTTTAGGAAGCACGCCAGAATCAGACATACCCTCAAGTAAGTGCAGAAAACAGTATCTGGAGGAAAGGCTCTACCCTCTCCTGGACATCTGCTGTGTAGTGCTGCTATGTGGCTATTGTTCATGGAAGGTCTGCATGGACTCTGTAATACAGGTTCAGACCAGAACTAATGAATGCTAACGAGAAACTTCTAATCAGAATTCTTCCCTAAGTCACAGATCTCTTTTAATCCAGCACTTTATTTGTGATACACCAGTGGACCTGAGTTTGTCCACAGACTTCAGTGAAGGCAATTTTGTGCTAAGTGTTAGTGTTAACAGCAAGAACTTGTTCCTTGTAGCTTCTTCTGGAAATTTTCAGAATTCTGAATACAATATTTTTGCAAAGAATATATTTTCCCCTTCATGATTCAGGAAATTCAGTCTTGTAAACAAGTTAGCCACAGCTTTCATCCAGAGGTACACGCATCGCAGGTGTTGCTCAGGGTGCTCAAGCTGAATTCAACACGCTGGTCATCGTTATATATAGCCCTGGAAATCCTGGCATTCCTTCAGGCCCTTCATCAATCACTTATGTTGTTCCAGAAAATTCTGCTTGGAATTGCCAAGTGTAAAATGTAATATATTCTAACTTATAATGTGGAAACAGCAGCTTCTTCATTTTAGAAAGAGGTCAAAAAGTTCCTTTCTTTATCCTTCCAAAAAGCTTCTAAATGTAAATAAATGTAGAAGTAACAACACCCAGTTACTGTGAGGATGAAAACAACTTGTTATTAACTTAGAAAAGTTATCTCAGAAAACATCTGTATTTTATTGTTTCCATAAAACTATGGGAAAGAGAAAAATAATAAATAGAAGTTAAAACACAGACCACAATTTTTGGCTATCCAAGTTGCTAATTACTGCATTGTAGCTTACACACACACACACACACACACACACACACACACACACATCAATACATAGTAGCATAATATTATAATACCATCAAACAAAACCTGTTCCTTCTGGTTCTCCACCTGGCTCTTCCCTTTTATTCCCTGGCCCTAGCAGTACTCTTCCACTCACCCATATTCTGAGGTACATGAACTTTTTCTGGGAAGATGAACACAAGTGTCTACTCACCCAGATAGGCACCAATGAGAGACTGGAGTATGATTGGACCATAGTCTAGTCTAGTGAACTGGGGAGAGGCTATCAGGCCTCCTTACATATCATGAGTGAGACGCTAATTACCAAGACCTCAGTGACCCCCAAACTGCCTCATTGCCCTCAAGTCTCATATCAACAGGCTGATGAGTTCCTCATAGCTGCGGAGACGGAGTCTACACTGCGTTTCACCTTCCATCTCTATAGCCCCTGTCACCTCCTGAGACTTGTGCAGCATACACAGAATTACATACAGCTAAGAGGGAAGTGTTGGGATGTGGGTAGAACTGCAGGAAGTAGTCACATGACATCCTTACCCCCACCTCCATAGAGAAGGCAGCAGGCCTTTCCTTGGGAGTACCTTGCAGAAAGCCATGCCTGACCTGATGAGGATGGTGATAGAGTTATTGTCAGCAGAGTCTTTCAAATACTATGATTTTTAAAGTTGTAAGCCTTTCACTAAAACCTACATATTTAAAAAAAAATCTTTCCTTTAAGTTTAGAATGTGACTTTCCCCCACAAACCAAAAGTGCCCACATAGCCAGCAACCATATCAGAACTAGACCAGTATCAGAGAACGGATCTCAAGATTCCTGTCTACTTCTGAGGGCCTTAATGCCATTCCCAGGCTGCAGTGTAAATAGATCACTAACTCCAATAACTTTTTCCGAACTCTTTTTTTCCTCATCTAAAAGAATGCAGCTGGTCTTCTTCTGTGTTACATAGTGAATAGTTCTGGCTGGAGCATTGCACATTTGGTGATGAACTTGCATGTGCGTGTGGATACAATTTAGCCAGTGGATGGAAGCATCCTTGATGTCCTGTACTATGCATCAGATCACATACAGTGCAGAGCACTAAGCCACTTTAGGGCACTATAGGCTTGCTTAAAGTAACCCTTCTTCAGACAGCCCTCACTTCTCATGAGAGACCTCAACAAACTGAAAAGGTCCTCTGAAAACATTACACTGTATGCACTGAAAGATATATTTTTGTTGATACGGCTAATTTTAGTGATTTTTTTGTTAACATTGTTACTTTTTGAATCTTAACTCAGGGAAACATGTTTATAAGGGAATCAACAACTCCAGAATGTTAGGGTTTACAGTGAAAGACCAATTACTGAGAGACTAGTCATGCCGGTATGTTTAGAAACAAGAGCTGGAGAGATGCCTTGGTGGTTGTGAGCACTGACTGCTCTTCCAGAGGACCATGATTCAATACCCAGCAACCACATGGCAGCTCATAACTGTCTGTAACCTCAGTCCCAGGAGATCAAATGCTCTTCTCTAGCCTCCATAGGCATTGCAAATAAATGGTGTGCAGACATACATGTAAGTCATGTAAGTAAAACACTCATACATATAAAATAAGAATAAAACTTTAAAAAGTTGGAACAGAGTAATATTTAAATCTCTAAGAGCCAAGCAGCATGCTATAAAAAGACACTATCAAGTCATGTAGAGTGCAAAGCTGCCTTTTTCTCCTAACGATGCAGGACAGAGCCACTGTTCTGCTGCCCGCCCTGTTCTTCCTCCAACTAAAACCAATTCTGGTTAATTGAACAAGATTTTTTTGATCATTTTATTTTTGGAAACGGGGTCTCTCTATACAGTCAAGGCTCACTTACAGTTTGAAATCCTCCCCCCAGTTAATTTAGGATTTCAGATAAGATAATCTATATTAAGAATAATAAACCTGTGGATATGCAAAAGTATAATTACAGTGCAGACCTTGCAAATGAGAAAACTAATACACAGAGATACTAAGTGAATCGCTCAGTCACAGGCCTTCCAAGATGGAAAATCAGGCTTTGAGTTACATGGGTTACTCTACATTGAACTTGATCTTTGATCATTTGGCCTCATTTGATCATTTGGTTGCAGTTACCTATGTAACATATTAAAACTCACATTGACCTCGTTTGAACTGTTTGAATAAAGCATTGTTGGATACCGACTGTCTTAGTTAGGGTTTTACTGCTGTGAACAGACACCATGACCAAGGCAAGTCTTTTAAATGACAACATTTAATTGAAACTGGCTTACAGGTTAAGCGGTTCAGTCCATTATCATCAAGGTGGGAACATAGCAGCATTCAGGGAGGCATGGTACAAGAGGAGCTGAGAGTTCTACATCTTCATCTGAAGACTGCCTTCCAGGCAGCTAGGGTGAGGGTCTTAAGCCCACACCCACAGTGGCACACCCACTCCAACAAGGCCACACCTCCTAATAGTGCCATTTCCCAGGGCTCAACAGAAACAAACCATAATACAGACTCCACTTTCTCTTTGAAAATGGGATTTGAGGACTGGCCCTTCAACTTTTAAGAAAATTCTATTTTTTCTTATTTTATCAATTGCCAACATATTCCACAGAAGAAGGACTCTAACACTAGCCAACTACTGTGTTACAGTATCTTTAAGATATAATCGCCAGTTGTCACTTACTTTGAAGTATGTTTTGAGGTTGATTGCCTACATTTTCTTAGGCCATTTTAGGCTATTGACAAAAGAACGGACTAGCATGCAGGACTAGCGTGCAAAAGTCTCTTAGAATTTTATTATCGAAAGAGTTTTCATATGAAGTTGGCTTCATCAATACACATCAGTCATCTCAAAGCTACACACATATATTTTTATCTATTTTGATGTCTCCATTCACCTGGTACATTTAACAGACTAGAAAGCTGATCTCCAGAGCCAAGCAACCAACTCCAGGCATAAAGCAGCCGTTCTTCACCTCAGGACAGGGTCTAGGAAGTCTGGACTGCTACTAGAGCCATTGCTACACCCTGCTTTCCTAATGCTTCTTCCTAATGAACAGAACTCTGAGGATGTCAACCCCGTGGCTCTCTCCATACTTCTGAAAGACTTGAATGGCTAAAAGTGATTTCACAGCAGGATTGATTCCCAGCCAGGATCAACCAGACATTGGCCTCCTTTTTGTGTAGTTTGGAAGATTCTCTCTTCAAAACTGCCTCTCTACATAAAATGTTTCCTGTTTGACTTTCCTTTTTTTTTTTTTCTAGTGAATGGATTTATTTTGCTAGAGGAAGAATTCTCCTGAGCTGCTCTGAACAAAGCAAGAGAAATAAAAGTTTGTAGATCAAGCACATTTATTTGTCCCCTGTCAGTTGAGGAGTGGCTTATGTATTGACATGTGTTGTATGGAAAGCTGAGGGACAATGAGCCACACTGGGGTTATTGAGAGAGGTTAGTGGGGTTAGTGAGACTGGTCAAGTCTCAGGAAGATGCACATTTAGAGCAGGTGTAAGATCATCACAGACATTAGGGTGAGTCAACCCTCAATGAGAGTTACCAGAGCAAAAGAGAGAGAGAACATTGCCTTTTGAAGACCACTGAGAACCCTTCCAGGGACATAGTAGCAACTGGGTAACAGGCACATTGCATAATTCTTACTGATCATGTTTCATTAGAGGTCAACATGCATTGTCCACAGTTACTGTACTTTGTTTCCCATTTCTCAGGTTCAGAAAGTTAATTGCTCATATTACATATCCAGTAAAAGATAACTGAAGTACAAGCCATCCCTCCAAGCAGGTGCTCTTTATAGGGTACTTGTCTCTGCTGCCTCACATAGGCAGAGGGGAACTGCTAACATTCTAAGGTGAGGAAACAAGAGAGAGCAACTTAAATAGAGTAGGAGGTACAAACTTAAATATGGTCCGAGGCCAGAGTAGATAGCCTTCTTCTGGGATATTGCTTGTATAGGAAGCCAGCACGGGGAATTTTGGAGGGTTGATGAGGTAAAACGATGGCATGGACAGTGATGAATGATTTTTTTCTTTCATAGATTTGGAGCAGAGGAATAATATTCTGGAAAAACTTTTCTTGAGAAGATATATGAACTCTGGGGTGATGGGTAGATGAAAGCAGAGTGAGGTCCAGGGGTAGGGGAGTCATGGACCAGCTGCTGTGAAGACTAAAACTAGAGGGACAATTATCAGGCAATTGGTATTTGACTATTGGTACTTAAAACATTCTTGAGGGTCCAAAGCACTTAGATAATGTGGGGTTTGATCTATGGATGTCTACTATGTTTAAAATTAAAACGGAGGAATTTTGAAGTTGATTAAGTCATCTTAAAAGAAATATTTTATCAATATGTTAATTATATTAATAAATTTATGTTTATCTCAATATAAAACATTTTAGAACAATAACTGTTTTACATAGTAAAAGAATATTTTATATTTCTACAGGATTCTGATTAATAAAACCCAGACAAATTATCATACATTCAATAGTCACAAAATCATATGTATTCTTCTGAGAGAGTAAAGGAGGACAAGTTAGAGAGTGTCATCATGAATATTTTTGATGCCGTGGCATTGTGAAAGACTCGTGAGGACTCTGATGGGACCTTGGAGCAAGGCTGGAAAAACAATGCGCTGGAGGATGGCTGAGAAGACAGAGGGAGATTAAAAAAAAAAAAAACAGAAAATCAACAGCTGCATCTGGATACTGAGCAGGGTTACAGTGTGCTGCAAAGAAAGAACAAGCAGAATACCCTTCTACTAACAACCTTTTCACAAATACGTGCGTTCTATAAACTTGTATCACTCTTATTTTTGTTTGTGTGCCTGCAGTTGTTTTGTGACCTCTGTGGCCATGTGGAAGGCTCCCACATGCTAAGTTCCCTTTAGTGCTTACTTACTAGAAATGTAAGGGCTCGGAAGGCACTGCAGCTGTTCAGAGTTTCAGTTCGTTTTCGGCTTATCTTCCAGGAATCATTTAGAGTGATGGACTAAACACATTCCTCTTTTATTTATTTATATATTTTAAGTGAAGACATGAAGAGACCCTTGTTCCCACACTGCTGGGCAGAACTAAAGAACTGGGTCATCCTCCTTCTGCAGCGTTCTGGAAGGACTGGAGAGAACTACTGGGGACAATTGGTTTTGCTTAAACACTCAATAGTCCAAGAGCTAGGCTGGAAGAGAAAGGTTTTAGGAAAGACTTCCTGGACTGTAGTCAGGGTCTGTATTAACAATATTCCAGGCACTCACTAGTAAGGTTTGGATCAAGATGCAGAGTCCTAAGGCTCATTTTCTCTTTTTTTTTTTTTTTTTTTT
>JADRCD010146084.1:4210-35307 GCA_019843815.1 Montemys delectorum | reverse complement strand
CAGGGTTGTTTCCAGTTTCTGGCTATTATAAATAAGGCTGCTATGAACATGGTGGAGCATGTGTCCTTATTACATGATGGAGCGTTTTGTGGGTATATGCCCAGGAGTGGTATGGCTGGGTCCTCTGGTAAAACTATGTCCAATTTCCGGAGGAACCGCCACACTGATTTCCAGAGTGGTTGTACCAGTTTGCAATCCCACCAGCAATGAAGGAGTGTTCCTATTTCTCCGCAGCCTCTCCAGCATCTGCTGTCACCTGAGTCTTTTATCCTAGCCATTCTGACTGGTGTGAGGTGGAATCTCAGAGTTGTTTTGATTTGCATTTCCCTGATGACTAAGGATGTTGAACATTTCTTTAGGTGTTTCTCAGCCATTTGGTGTTCATCAGTAGAGAATTCTTTGTTTAGCTCTATGCCCCATTTTTTAATAGGGTTATTTGGTTCTCTGGAGACTGACTTCTTGAGTTCTTTGTATACATTGGATATTAGCCCTCTATCAGATAGAGGGTTGGTAAAGATCTTTTCCCAATTTGTTGGTTGCCGTTTTGTCCTATTGACAGTGTACTGACAATTTATTGAAAATCTATTATCTATCCCATTGTATTTTAGCAAATACAGTATGTGGCTATCTCAGAGGTACCATTTGTAAACAGACACACAAATGTTTCATGTTTATCATTTTCAGAAAACTATACCATTGTAGCAGTTACTGCATTTGTACTTTTAATTTAAGCCATCTTATATTCCTTATCAATTTGCAGTGTAATTTCACTTTTAAATTTTAAAAATTATATTTATCTGTTTGTTTGTTTGGCTGTGTACTTGTGTCCTGGCATGCATGCAGAGGTGAGAGGACAATGTGTGGGAGTTGTGCTCCCTTTCTGGCTGCCTTGGCTCTATGGTGTGGCAGGCATGTTTTCCTGCTGAGCCGTCCTGCAGGCTTGCTCACTGCCTTATGTTTGACTTTTAATGAATGAGGGATTCAGTTTAATGCTCAAATAATTGTGATAATTTTCCCTCCCTCCCCCCCTTTTTAAAGACAAAAGCTGATATATCCAAGGCTAGTCTTAAATTCCCTATACATATGAGGGTGACTTTGGATCTCTCATTCTCTTGTCTACACCTTCTGAGTCCTCCAAATATAGAAAGAAGTATGCCAGCACCTGGTTTTTATGTCACCCCGGGGGTCAGAAGCTATGCTTTATGCACACTAGGCAAGCACTCTACCAGCTGATGTAAATTCCAATCCCCAGAGTTTTCACATATAAGTAATTCATTTTATTATTGGTAAAACTTTTATATCTCCATGTTTTACAGTTCGATAAACAGAACAAAAGCTTCATCTGTCTTATTTTAACTGATTTACTTGAAGGGTTCTTACATTTATCATGGTGTAAAATGTCCAAATTTATCAGAGTTTATTTTTTAAAGACCAGAATTTCCTCCTGTGTAAAATAATTCCTGGAAGCTTATCTTTCATAATGTTTTTCCATCTTCACAGTTTATAATTTGAGCAAATGACTTTAGTATGTTGAGTGTTTTCATAAGAGTGCTTCTATCCTGAGACTGAATTAGCTGCTGAATTAACTTAATGTTTAGGGTATACATTGAAAAGAAGATATTGACTATAAACTAAACTATGACATTTTAGTTTAGAAAATAAGAGGGAAGCAGGCGGAGATGGTGTTCAGTAGTGAGCACTTACTCAGCAAGCATAAAGCCCTTGGCTCATTTCCCAGATGGGCAGGAAGGGGTGCAGAGGAACTTAGAGAGCCACAGATAAGGCACACCCCTTTAAGAGTGCCAGTGTTATCTATCAGGTGGTATAGTCTTTTTAAAGCCTTTATTTTAAAGTGTGTGAAGCCTTTTCCCAGATTCCCATCTCTATAGTTAAATTGCCCATGGACATTTGTCCGGTCTGCCATTTGCTGCATGTTGGTTGCAGGTGCTTTGCATTGCTTTCAGAGGATATCAGTGTTTATTACTTGTGTGTATCATATGCATTGTGTTAAGTGTGTGTAGTTTCCATAGAACCTCTATGAAGATTGAAAAATGAAAAACTTTCGTGAGAGTCTCATTTATAAAGTATCCTGAAGGATTCTGTATTTTTCCCTTTTCTTTTCTTCTTATTTTCCTTGTTTAAATTTTAGCTTCAGTTTTGAGCTATTATAAACTACATCTCTTTTAAGTACATAACTATCTTCATGCTTCTGAGGTGGGTGTATGCTGGATTCAGAAGCAGAAATGTGGAGATAGTTGTAACTCTTGGATTTTATCTTTGTGCAGCTACAGCCCCATCTGTCCACATCTGGGATGCAGTGAACAAGCAAACGCTGTCTATACTAAGATGCTCCCATTCTAAGGGTGTGTGTTCTGTCAGCTTCAGTGCTACTGGGAAGCTGCTGCTGTCTGTAGGGTTAGACCCAGAGCACACTGTTACCATTTGGAGATGGCAGGAAGGTAGGTTGCGTTTCACTTACGTAATTAAAAACAACAGTAAGCCACAAGAATATTCGGCAATATGGAAGCTGTCTATTAGCATTTGTGTTAAGCTGGTGATTGAAACCATTTTTGTTATAGTCCTATAAAACACATAGTACACAGTTGGCAGCACTGTATGTGTCCCCTTTAAAAAGCCCTGTAGCCATAAACTCAGAAAACATGAAACAATGAAACCCATTTATTGTTTAAAATTACTTGCTATGATTTCCCTTTGGTAAGAAACTATGTCTGTATTGTTGCTTGATTTGTTTAGTTCTGAGGTATTTTTTAAAAAATATTTTTAACAAAGTATTTTTATATAATATATAAAGAATATAATTACATAAATATAGAAAATATAATTATGTAAATAATAATAAAATATAATAAAATATTTTATAAAGTAAAAGTATTTTTAATAAAGAATGAAAATTTCTAGGCATGGGGGCACTTGCCTGTCATCCTAGCACTCAAGAGAATGAGGCAAGAAGATTGCCATGAATTTGAAGCCAGCCTGGGCCACATATCAAATTCAAGGAAAACCTAAAACATATAATTGAGACTCTTCCTTAAAAAATGTACTAATATCCAACCCAGAGCCTGGCACATGCTACATGGGTAATCTACCACTGAAAAAAGATAAAAAGATATCCATAAAAAGATATGCACACACACACACATAAACATTCACACATATATATATACACCCAGGAGCATATGAAACACATATATACACATACTTGTAATACACATAAACACACACACCCTACATATACACACAGCACATACCACATAGGTGATCTGTTTCTGAACCACATCCCTTACCTATGAAAAGATATACACAGACATACACATATGCACACATGACACATACTACACAGGTTGGCCTGCCACTGAACTATATATCCCTTAAATGGTGAAAAGATACATACATTTCTTTTTTTGAGACAGAGTCTCACAGTGTAGCCTAGCTGCCTTGGAATTCATTGCATAGATACTAGCTGGCTTTAGATTCACAAAGATCCACTTGCTTCTACTTCCCCAGAGTGCTGGGATTGAGAATGGAAACCCAATAGAATAAATTTCCTAACACTCTAGACAGAACACCTAATTTCTATAATGAGAAATTAATGGAGCCATATAGAAAAATGTATGGTCCTTAAAATGTCCTCTAAATTGTCACAGAGTAGCCCATAAAATATATCACTGTGAACACGTATGTACTATGACTATAGGTCATGTGATTGTTAAGTAATTGTTTTAAACTATGCAATTTGAGGAAACTGTTAAGTCCTGTTAATTAGATTACTTCTTATACTAACCTGGAAAATTTTGTTGTGTCTTCTGTACCAGGGGCTAAAATTGCCAGCAGAGGTGGGCACAACCAACGTATTTTTGTAGCAGAATTTCGACCAGATTCAGATACCCAATTTGTCTCTGTGGGTATAAAGCACGTGAGATTCTGGACCCTGGCAGGAAGAGCTCTTCTCAGCAAAAAGGGGCTCCTGAGCACCCTAGAAGACGCCCGGATGCAGACGATGCTTGCTGTTGCATTTGGTGCAGTATGTCTGTTAAAGTGCTGTGTGATGGTCTGACCTTGAATGTGCCTTGCTGTATATTCATAAACAGCATGAATATTGACTGGGAACTGTAACCAGACAGTCACTACAAGTCCCAGTCAAGGACTTTTAAAAGTCTGCTCCTTTTAACCACTAAGGAGTGACAGAAAGTGAATGAGGTCATTGGCTGTGTGCTTGTCACCTCTGCAAGTGACAAAGCTAAGTCTCATAGTGCTTCCTCCAAAGGAAGGGAAGTGAAAAACCACATGCAGGTGGTTCAGGGCAGATTTCGATGTAATGTTCCCTTTGCTCTGCACCTGGAACCTGTTCATCTTGTGGTTGGAAGTGCTCTGGGCCACTGTCTGAGTCAGGGGAGCACAGAGCACAGTCCCTGCCCTTAGTGGAGTGGTCAAGAGCTTCTTGCTTTCTGTCATTCTGTCCACCTGTGTCTGCAGTTTGTAATCACATCTCTCTCCTTTAATACCCTGCCCTGGCTAGGCTTTTCAAACCCTTTGGTTTCACAGAACACTAAGTGGACTTTTAAAAAATATGTAGGCTCAGTGGTTAAGAGCACTGACTGCTCTTCCTGAGGTCCTGAGTTCAATTCCCAGCAACCACATGGTGGGTTGCAACCATCTGTAATGAGATCTGATGCCCTCTTCTGGTGTGTCTGCAGACAGCTACAGTGTACATAAAATAAATAAATCTTTAAAAAATAAATAAATAAAATATGTGGGCTTTATATATTATAAGAAAGTAAGTTATAAGGTTAGAACAGTTGAATACAATTTAAAAAAAACTAACAATATCAAACAAATGGAACCTCTTATATATTTTTAATATAAGAGCAATCACTGGTTTCCAGAAAAAAAAATCCCAGGTTGGAATGACCCTAGCCTTTGATCTGCCCATGCAGATGAACTTTAATTTATAAAATTACTTTGTAGCCAAACGTCCATTTTTGGTCAAAATAAATAAGCAAACAAACTTGACAGCTAGTACGGGGGAAAGGCAGCTTTTTAGTGTGTGAAGCACTAGTGTGGCCAGAGTGTCTCCTTACAAGATAAGTTTGTGTTCAGTTTAAGCACTTCTCAACTGCTATAGCTATCCATGAAAACATAAAGCCACAGACGTCCGTACATGGAGCCATGTGATGCTTCTGTGCTGTGGATGGGAAGAAGAGGAGGAAGAATGCTGCTATGTTCCCAGCTGAAGCGTGCGCTAACTATAGAGAGGCACCAAGTAGTAACTTAGCTTCCTACATCTGCAGGAGTTAGTGAGGTCTCTAACTTTGCTGTAGATAGACTTACTTTCTATAAAGAAAATCCTTTAAAGGGGGGAAAGGCAGAGCTGGAGAGATGGCTCAGTGGTTAAGAGCACTGACTGCCCTTCCAGAGTCCTGAGTTCAATTCCCAGCAACCACATGGTGGCTCACAACCATCTGTAATGAGATCCAATACCCTCTTCTGGTGTGTCTGAAGACAGCTACAGTATACTCATATACATAGAATAAATAATTATATCTTTAAAAAAAAAAAGAAGAAAATCCTTACCAAACTCACATTATTTTCATCCCTATTTCTAACTGCCCCTTGTTTTTACTCCTAGTGTTTGGTGACCTTTGGCTTAGTTATTGGACAGCCAAAGGCACTGTCGAAAGACCAGTGCAAGCCAGAACTACAGTATTTTAGGAGAGACTTATCCAAGGCTAATCTCACTACTAAAGGACAGACTTGAGAAAGGAAGGAGCCTCCCGGAGCTAAGCCTCATTTCAGCCTCCTGCCCTGGGTCCAGGGTCTCCCACCACCTTTGCATGTGCTTTGTCAAAGCAGGTGAACTAGCATTCCACCCACATAGAGGATGACATCTGTGCGACCTCTCTTTGAACTTTTGATGAGTTTGTCTCCCCCCTTCCCCACTCCTTTTCAGAATAACTTGACGTTTACAGGTACCATCAGTGGTGATGTCTGTGTGTGGAAAGATCACATATTGTGCAGAGTGGTGGCTAGAGCGCACAATGGGCCTGTGTTTGCCATGTACACCACCCTGCGAGATGGACTGATTGTGACCGGTGGCAAGGAAAGGCCGTGAGTCCCTTTTCATATCCTAGTTGACTGTTTACACATTTGCTATCTATCCAAGGCTTAGTGAGGTGGCCAAGGCTCTTCCTTCTAGGCTTCGAAGGCTAAATTACTCATATACTCCTTCATAGCTATCGATGTAGATTCTTTGGATTCTCTAAATTCTTGTCTTAATTCACTTTTTTGCATTTTAGTTATCTTTCTAATGTTAAAAATGGTTTTGTTGGGCTGGTATGATAGCTTAGTAGGTTAAGATGTTTACCATGCATGCCTGGGGATGAGTTGAATCTCCAGGTAAAGAGGAAGAAGGGGGCAACAGATTCCAGAGTTGTCCTCTATCACCCCATGGTATGTACCCATACAATTATTTTTTTTTAAATGTGGATTTTCTTAGTGGAGAGCTATGAGAAGTATATTGTGATGTATGGTGGACTAAATAAAATTATGTTTGTGCCAGAAGAAAATGAATATTTCACAAAATAAAATTAATGGAACTGAGATATATATCTTGACTGAAATACAGTATGTATCCTTAAATTGCCTGAAAATTTAGAATACTGGAAATTATAAATAAGATATTTTAAATACTCTGACAACTAAATTTTTATAATGAAAATTATTGTACTGGTCAATTATAAATACATATTTGTGTCTTGTCTTTATATACCTAGGTCAAAGGAAGGAGGCGCAGTTAAACTGTGGGATCAGGAGCTGAGGCGATGCCGGGCCTTCAGGCTTGAGACAGGACAAGTCACAGATTGTGTTCGGTCTGTGTGCAGAGGCAAAGTAAGGTGTTCCTTGAGCCAGTGTGCTGCAGCAGAAAATAGAGAGCAGCTGTGATCCCTGCGCTTTGCTTAATAAGCAATACTTAGTGATACATGGGGTGCTGTTATTTGCTATTCACTAATACAGAAAACTTGTGTCTAAACATTAGTTAAATCTCTGTATTGTCTTGAATTTGCTGATTGAACTATGGTAAGATAGGGTTGAAAATCCTCACTATTGACTATTTATTCACTGTACATCCTGACCTCCCCGCATCCCTCCTCTCCTCCCAGTCCTACTTTTATACGTCCTTTCCCCAAGTACCTCATCCCCTTTTCCTCAGAAAAGGGAAAGCCCCGTTGGGTACCACCCTACCCTGGACATCCAGTTGCCACAGGCCTAACTAAGTGCATCCTCTTCCACTGAGGCACAACTAAGTACCCCAGTTAGGAGAAGGATTCAGTGGCAGGCGGCTGAGTCAGACAGCCCCCCCCCTTTTTAAATTACTCATTTTTAATTAGAGCAGCTCTTTCCATTTGTCTCCAACAAGAGCAGATTTCCATGGTGCTACTGGCTTAGCTTGAGGAATTCCTCCCTTAGAGACCTCCATTCATGACCAGGAGTGTGAGGTGCAATGTAGGAAATGTCTGTGCAAGCCAGCATGAACGAAACAGAACTGGCTGGCTGAGAATGGGACTCCCAGTCTTAGGACTGGGGATTTTATAGTACATTGCTCAAAGGGTGTAACTTAGAACCAGGCTCAAGGTTAAGCAGAGCTATTATTTTAAGATGTTTGTTCTATATGTATGGGTGTTGTACCTACATGTATACTGTATGTAGGCCCACAGGTGACAGATGACAGTTCCTCTGGAATGTAGTTACGAATGGTTGTGCACTGTGGTACCAAAACCAGGTCCTCTGTAAGAGCAGCAACTGCTCTAAAGTGCTAAACCATCTCTCTAGCTGCTTAAGCAAAGTTTTAAAATTAAAAATTTAAAGGTTTTAAAATGACCTGGAGGGCAGGTGAGATGGCTCAGCAGTTAAGAGCACCGACTGCTCTTCTGAAGGTCCTGAGTTCAAATCCCAGTAACCACATGGTGATTCACAACCATCCGTAATGAGATCTGACGCTCTCTTCTGGAGTGTCTGAAGACAGCTACAGCGTACTTACATATAGTAAATAAATAAATTTAAAAAAATTTTTTAAATGACCTGGCTTACTTATTCTGCATTTAAAAGGTGGCTTGAAAGAGGTTTATTTTAATGGGTGAGGGGTGAATACTGATGAGGAGTGTTGGGCCCTACTTGGCCTTGGTTAGGCTCAGGTTTGTCCTCAAGGCTCAAACCAAGGCCAAGTAGGGCCCAACATCAAAAGAGAACCCAATTTGGTCTTGCCTTAGCTTCCTGGATGCTGGAATTACAGATGTGCACTCCACACTCAGCTGTTGTACTCTTGAGTTCAGTTGTCTCTCAGAAAAGGATTACTGTTTTTTAGAAAGCCTTCTAGCTGGGCACCACCTTTAATCCCAGCACTCAGGAGGCAGAGGCAGGCAGATCTCTGAGTTTGAGGCCAGCGTGGGCTAGAGTGAATTCCAGGACAGCCAGGGGAACACAGAGAAACCCTGTCTCAACCTCTCCCACCCCCAATAAAAATAAACATAAAGGGAGGAGGAAGGAGAGGAGAGAGAGAAAAGTAATGAATTGGGGCAGGGGGTTGTTTTGTTTTTAAGTGCATCCGAGTCTTGATTTGCAGTTAGAAAAAAAAAAAAAAAATCAGATGCCTGAGGGCTTTCTTTCTTTTTCAGTGTCCCTTTAGTATCCCCTACTCTGCTTCTCTTAAAACAACAAAACCTTGGGGCTGGTGAGATGGTGCAGTGGGTAGGAGTGCTGACTGCTCTTCCGAAGGTCCTGAGTTCAAGTCCCTGCAACCATATGGTGGCTCACAACCACCTGTAATGAGATCTGACGCCCTCTACAGCTACAGTGTACTTATGTATAATAAATCTTTAAAAAACAAAACAAAAACAACAAAACCTCATACATCTCTGTAAAGACTGCCATGCACTTGTACTATGTGTCTATAGATCATATGCATGTGTTGTCCTGTCTGTATACTTAAATCCTAGTTAAGTTTAAACTTCCTACTATTGAAACAAGTCCTACTGTGTAGTCCACACTGGCCTGGAATATGCAGTCATCCCCCCAGCCTCCCTGGTGTTGGTATTACAGGTAGAAGCCACCACACCTAGCAATTCACTAACTTAACTAAAAAATGAATTCCAGTTCTTTCTCCCTGTATCTGTGTTTCAGTGCACTTATTTTCCATTCTGGAGGTCCTAAAGTTATCACAGTCAGCCAAAACTCTAATACTGAAACGTGTAAGGGCATCCTTATAGTTGTCTCTAGCACAGACTACACCATGTAGTAACCCAGCAATGTTACAGTTGTGTGGCCCTAGGAATAGAAATGTTCACATGAACTAATGATTGCTTTACAACTAAATTAGTTCAAAGCATGTAGCTGTTGTATCGAATTAAGTGTATTGGTCCCTTTGTATTTCAGGGCAAGATACTAGTTGGGACAAGGAATTCAGAAATAATTGAAGTTGGAGAGAAAAATGCAGCTTGTAACATTTTAGTTAATGGTCATGTGGATGGGCCAATCTGGGGACTAGCAACACATCCTTCCAGGGATTTCTTCCTTTCTGCTGCTGAAGATGGGACAGTCAGACTCTGGGACATTGCTGATAAAGTAGGTACAAACACTTTTTAATGAGAGGTTATAGTTTTTAAGAAGTAGAAATCCTCAACTGCTAGCTTTAACTTGGTATTATTTGGAGGTTTGGGGGATATTGATTTTGATGGTAATTGTTTCCTGTGACTCTTGCTTCTTATGTAGAAGATGCTAAACAAAGTGAATTTGGGACATGCTGCTCGGACAGTGTGTTACAGCCCCGAAGGGGACATGGTGGCTATTGGAATGAAAAATGGAGAATTTATTATATTACTTGTGAGTTCTCTAAAAATATGGGGAAAGAAGAGAGACAGGCGATGTGCAATCCATGATATCAGGTCAGTCAACAGATGGAATACATTTTCTAGTTGATTTTTACAATGACCACTATGAACATTAAAAAACTTGCCCATACTTCCTGACAGGCTTTTGTCATATGGGGGGAATCATACCGATGGCTTCTACAGCCACTACAATGCCTTTGATGCAGATGCTTTATTTCTTGAGCTAAATCCCCCATGCCTGCATATCAGCTGCATGCTGGGGTGGCTATATTAATTCTCCTTGCTAAATTAAAAATCCCAGTGAACATCACTTATAATGTCTTGACATAAGTACTAGACATGTGCAGTAAACTCGCTGTGCTGAGAACTATTTTGTACTGTTTGATACAAGAGATCTAGCAGCCATTAAGAAGTCTGAAAACCAAGGTTTAATCAATCTTGCTTAATCCTAACAAGGCTTCATAGATCAACTGTGGCCTTCCTCCCCATAGGTTTTTCCTGACTGCTTCTTATATGCCTTCCCTGAATCTGCATTCCTGGTTCATTCATTTAGCCAATACTCACTGAATAGCCATTCTCCAGAATTCAAATTAACCAAGCCTTCTTTGAACGATTACATTTATTGTGTGTGTTCATGTATATACATATAATATACATGTAAGATATGCACACATCACAGGGTGCACAAGTGAAGTCAGAGGACAACTTGCAGAAGTTGGTTCTCTCTTTCTACCCCGTTATGTCCTAGGGATTGAACTCAGGTTGTCAGGCTTCATTAGCCACACCTTTATCTACTGTGTGGTCTCTGTGGCCTTTAACCCTTTCTTGATCCTTTGTTTCTTAGTGCTTAAACTAATTTTCATAGTAGCTACCCTTTCAAAACACTGTGCAAATTGGTAAGATTATTGGGTCCAGGTCTCTCAAAAATGGGTGTTTTCAGCTGTAAAATACTCTTATAAATCTTAAGGAACTTAGCATATAAAACTTCCAGCTTGAAGTTGTCATTCTACCCTAATAACCCAAGTGAGCTAATCTGACTGTTTGGATATTAAGACTTCATTTTCTGTCTTATGAAGTATATTAATTTAGCAATCCTGGAATGATAATTTTTAGTTATTTTGAAGCTAGCCATGGTGGTGCACACCTTTACTCCTTGCACTTGGGAAGCAGAGACAGGTGGGTCTCTAATTTTGAGCTTAGCGAGGTTTGTCTTTAGAACAAGTTCCAGGACAGCCAGGAAGTATTACACAGAAAAACCTTCAAAATAACAGAGATCAAAACAGGAAAGTTATTTCAAACTTAGAGTTGGAAGAAACATTTAATATATAATTAAAATGTAAAAACCTTTACTGAGTGTTAATAGGCAAATAAAATGTGCATGCTTGATCAGTTATCATCTAGGTAACCTAAAGTTCTATCAAACATAAATTGATTTTTAGTTGTTAGGGCAAGTCTACAACTACATGGACCTAACACCTTTTTTTTTACATTTTATGTGTTCAGATTTAGTCCAGATTCCCGGTATTTGGCAGTGGGTTCCAGTGAGAACTCAGTGGACTTTTATGACTTGACATTGGGTCCCACCCTTAACAGAATCAGCTACTGCAAAGACATTCCAAGCTTTGTCATTCAGATGGACTTCTCTGCAGATAGCAGACATCTCCAGGTAGGACACCAGTACTGCATCCAGTGTGTACATTTCCTTAATGAATGCACTGAAAGCCCACGCACTACAGCACCTCAT
This sequence comes from Montemys delectorum, assembly GCA_019843815.1. NCBI lineage: Eukaryota > Metazoa > Chordata > Mammalia > Rodentia > Muridae > Montemys > Montemys delectorum. Next base: position 23,661 of record JADRCD010146084.1, on the reverse strand, counting down.
CTCCTTAGATCTATTATGTTTTCTCTATTAATTCTGTATCTCATTCTTTGTGAAAATAAACTTTACTACTTATGTATGTACATGTTATAGGTTATGTATATAACTATCGTGCCCATTAGAAGATTTTGTGGCAAGTGATCTCATCATTTAGGAGTCCCCCCAAATACTAGCCTTTATTGCTGTGCATTAGACCTTGGTATCTGCTCATTCTGTACCTGCTATTCTCACCGGCATCTCCTTTCCTTCTGTTCTACTGTGAGTTTTGCATCCTCATGATGACACATACAACTGTGTCTGCTGGTAATGGATTTGCCTTTGTCTAAGAAATGTTTGCTCTCATTTTGAGAACAGGTTTCTAGTGGCTGCTATAAACGGCATGTCTATGAAGTGCCTTCAGGAAAACACCTTGTGGATCATGCTGCCATTGACAGGATCACGTGGGCTACCTGGACTAGGTAAACAAGTAACTTGAGGTTTGTTAGAAAGTTGGAAAATGGGGGCTAGGGATGAGGCTCAGTAGTAGAGTGCTTTTCTAGCACAAACAGGCCACATGCTTGAACAGAAAGCAGGAAAACACAGCCTCAGGCATTGTGGATCAATTCTTGTTGTCCTAGCATTGGGAGGCAGAGGGGGGTTCTTTCAGGTTCTAGGCAGGCTTGATTTACATAGTGAAATTGAGGCTACCCAGGGATATATGGCAAGACCACCTCAAAACAAAATAAAACAAATGTAGAAAAGCCGTATTTATGAATTTATTTTACAAGGGAATACATGAGTTTGTTATCTTATCTTAGAGAATAATGGCATGCTGACCCTGGGCCCCTTTCTGACTCAACACTGTCCAACACTTTATCAGTCAGTTTCCATGGCTCAACAAGTTCTTGAGAAGAACTCCTATGAAGATTTCATGGCATTTTCCTGAACTGCACATCTTTAACCCAGCACTTGGGAGGCAGAGGCAACAGATAGCACAGACATTTTAATCATTAAACAAACTATCTATGGTGCATTTGTTTTCCCCCTATCTAGTATTCTAGGAGATGAAGTTATGGGAATCTGGTCCAGACATGCTGAGAAGGCGGATGTCACCTGTGCCTGTGTGTCTCACTCAGGAATCAGCCTTGTAACAGGAGATGACTTTGGCATGGTTAAATTATATGACTTTCCATGCCCAGAAAGATTTGTAAGTCTGTCTAGCATTTTTTATTATTTTAGTTGAATCTTAGATGAGTCATCCTTTTTCTCCCCACATATTTTATATATAAGTACACTATAGCTGTTTTCAAACACATCAGAAGAGGGCATCTGATCTCATTACAGATGGTTGTAAGCCACCGTGGGGTTGCTGGGATTTGAACTCACAACCTCCAGAAGAGCAGTCAGTGCTCTTAACCACTGAGCCAACTCTCCAACACTGGCCTCCCCCCCACCCCCACCCCGCAACACACACATATTTTAAAACGTTGTGGTTCAAACATGAAAATGCTGCAATTTTTATTTCTAAGGGTTTACTTTGGTTTCAACACCCAAAGTAGAATCTACCACCACACCTAGCCTGAAAGATCTGTTTCTAGTAGATTTGATTCCAGCACAGCAGATGTGAGGCAGAGGGGAAGAGGCAGGCAGTTAGATTTCTAAATTCAAGGCTAGCCTACGTTTTGTCTCAAAAAAAAAAAAAGAAAAAAAGAAAAAAGAAACAAAACAAAACAAAACTTTAACCATAGTCTTTGGAAACTCGTAGGAAAGTTCTGATGAGCTTTTACAAATCAAATTTATAATCAACTACAGACTCCAGCCCCACCCTATCCCCTTCTTCAGAGAAAAAAGATGACTGCCCAAATGACCTAGTTGTTGTAAACTTTACAATAATCCCTACTCCGGTAATGAATTATGGTTTGCTATTGGAACCTTTGTGTAGATCACTGCTGAGGGAGGTTTGTCTTTTTCCATTTTAGGCAAAGCATAAGAGGTTCTTGGGTCATTCCCCTCATGTGACAAATATTCGATTTACCAGTGGTGATCGACATGTTGTCAGTGCTGGAGGCGATGACTGCAGGTCAGTACTTTGTCAGCCCAGGAAGAACACGATTACCTGTTACTAGTGAAGACTTAGTAACTGTATAGATGTGGCAATGAACACAGCCAGCATTTATCAGAAGAAACTAGAAAAGCCACTAACCTCATACAAATAGACCAAAAGGAGTTATTATAGATGTAGTTGGCAAAATCTGAAAATCTAGAATGTGATGAAACTCCTTGTCACTTTTTCTGATTGCAGTTTGTTTGTCTGGAAATGTGTACACATGCCTCACTGAAAGGTATGATGCTGGGAAGACTAAACAAATTTCACCTCAAGAGACCAGTTCCACGTCGGAAAAACCAAAACCAAACTGCATGGTCAAGTGGTGCTAACTGAAGACTGTGACAGGGAGGGATAGTCATCCACACAGCAGCAGACAGACAGTTTAAAATGCTTGCTGTATGTACCAACCCCGTAATCCACACACTGCCAGATAATTACATTGCAAGAAATGACTAAGTATTTGGTAAAAGCCAACCCCCTCCTCTTAGTGAGGAGTGTGGCAGACTTGCCCAGGAGATTTTTAGGGTATAGCAGTCTTAAAAACAAAACAAACAACTTAATCTCATTTCTAATGTTTCTCCTTAAGGTTTGTTCAATGAAATATTTCACCCTTATACAAGGAAAGGAATAACCAACCATCACCCTAATCTGTTTTCAAAATGCAAAGATTTTTCTTACGGGAACTTACATAAGCTTTCCTGGTAAATGTTTCCGAGGACACTTCTTACAGCCTGAATTAAGGAACAGATCCAAGGTCAGCAGTATATGACTGCTACATTTTCGTTTTGAGCTGTGTTTAGAAGCCATCTCTATAAAATTATGAATCACAATTATGGCCTCATTAATAGGAAAATGATACAGTGAACTTCATTTCCAAGTGTACAGTTTTCTTAAGGTACTGTGATAGCAGGAGCACTTAACTGAAAGATAATACTGAATATTTAAAGGTATGCTCTAATCACTAAACATTTGTTTATTGTGTAAACAAAAGCATTAAATTCATATACTAATAACACTGGGCATAAAATTTTATAATTTTGTATTGAGAAAAATTATTTAATTAGATGTATGCCACCCTATAAGGCTGTTTTCCAAATGACTGACTCCAGGTTCATCTGAAGAACTCCGAGTCTTTCCACTTTAATGCTGCCAAAGACTGGGACTTCCTAAGACTTTGCTGTTTAGCCTTGCTAAAGTTTCCTCAAGATGAAAAGTCCAGTAGACTGCTGCATAAAAATTTATTTTTCTACATGTGAAGACACTGAGGATGCTCTACTGGTTGTTTCCACTTTTATTTTACTGTGAGCTGTTGTTGTAGCATTAGACTCCAACCCTCAGGCTTCTGGGACCCTGTTTGGTTTGATATGTTTTCTATGGCTAGAAATATTGTAACTATTAAAACCAGAAATGAACATATCGCACGCATCAAAGTTTTGTCTAAGCAGTGCTTGGAGCATGGTCGGTTTTAAAGCTGATGAAGAGATTGCAAGAAACGTAAAGCTTAAGATAACTCTTCCAATGCTCATACTGAATGGTCCGTCTAAATTAGGCCAAGTTTTAGAATGCACTGGTATTATATAAAATGGTAGTCATTAAATTAAAGAATTCTTATAAAAAGGAAAATACTTCAAATTTAAGCATGGTATATAGTTCTAAGGTTTTTCCCTCTGGACAGTTTGCCAGCTTTTAGTTACAGACACTATTCTGTAATGTTAAGCAAGTAAACCATAAAATAAAAATTGCTTCTACTATTTTTGTCCTTCAAAGTGGCCAGACTGGTAAGTCAAGCCTTTGTCACTGCAATGGTCAGTTCTGTGACTAAAGACCAGGGGTCAGGCTAACTTTTGAGTAGTCATCTTATGGCCACCTCTCTGGATTAGCCACCAACTGTGAAAATGGTAATAAATCAGAACCTGCCCTTTAGTTTTTAAACCCAGAAAATTAAGGTGTATGCCTGCAGCATATGAATTAATAGCCCAAGACTGCCACCAGCTATTGTAGTCCCACTTGTTTCCTATGTAAATGCATGCCAAAGCACACAGTCCACTCCAGTGCTCTGCATTACCAGCCATCTTGCCTACTTCTTCTCTGGGTGACTCCTTATAGTGTTTCATTTAAAACAAGTAGTCAGTAATTGCTGTAGGGTTAGAGTAAGCTTGTCTATAATTCATAGAATTAAACAATAAACCATTTAAATGTAGGGCTAGGGCACATATAGCTCAGTGCTTACCTTGCATTCGTAAAGCCCTGGATTTAAACTCTAGCACAACATATAAATGGGGCATGCCTACAATCCCAGGTACAAGCACAGAATCAGAAATTCAAAATCACTCTTAGCTACATAGTAAATTTGAGGCTAGCTTGCAGTACATAAAACCCTATCTTAAAAAAAAAAAAATAAACCTTTTAAAATGTGTTTCTAGTCACTGTTCAATAACAGAAAACAATTAGATTGTAAACAATTAGACTGTCACATGTTTGATTTCCTTGTAAAAAGCTAAACCATCTAAGCCCTTGTTCCCTGTTTTTGGTCCTTTACTAGACAATTATGAGAAGACATCTACACATATTTTTTACAAAGTGATAATTAAAAGCCTCGTTCCAGAAATTCACACAAGTTTAAATAAAATTCTTCAGCTGAGAAGCAAAGCTAGAATGAACACCTTAAACTCAATATACTTACTGAATGAAGAATTGCCATTTCACTTGAACCTATGCAGCAAGCAGCTTTAGGCCCTTGTCTCCTTTGTTCTTTCGCTGTTTCTGACCTTTACCCTCTGGGGTTGGCAAGGTCAAGGCCAGCTTATAAAATGGTTGAATAACTACCTAATGCTTTTATCTTTCAATGGAAAGGCAATGACCACAGTAGCAGGCTGGCTTCACATTGTTAAACACAGACTTTTATAGATGTGACTTTATTGTATCTTAACAGTTAAATTTGGTCCTCAAAATGTTTGAGCTTTTATTATCCCCTTTGCTAACCACCTTTTACACTTTAATTTTTAAAACAAGTTTTTGAAATCATTTGTCTGTTATTTAATTCTAAAACATATGACACACCTTGCCTTAACAGTTTCAATAACCACACATAAAGCTCCATAATACAGTAGGCCAAGTTTCATCCTATTGTGAAGTTTACCCTTCCTATCTCTGCAATTATATATTTCTGTCATTTAAAATATACCACTTAAATCTCAACTTCTACACTTCAAGAATGATCTTTAGTAGTAACATAAGTATATTTTCTGTGGTTATTTCTGATGATATTTTTCAGAATATGGGAATATATACGTATATTTATATTCTTGTGAGTTCAAAGTCTGTTTTCTGATACTTTCTGTACATATGCCTGTAAAAATTTTTGTATAATTTTGTGATAATGTAGTCCCTCCAAAATTATTTAAAAATGATAAGCCAATAGTAAATGGGAGCATTTCAAAGAACTGTTCATACATTTTTGCATTGTCATTCCAACTATGTTTACCCTTTATGACCATGTCTCTATTTACTCTCAGAAAGGCACAGGACCTTAGTCCACTCTACCAAAGTAGCACTCAAAATAAAAGTCTGTATAATGCTTCTCAGAGCAAATTCATTTAGACATTAAAAAAAGAAATTTAAACTAGTTGTTCCAAAGCCGCCTCAGTTTCAGAGAGTGGCCACCGGTACCATGCTGCGTCACAGACACTGCATTACCTTGGGAAAAGTTAAAAAGTGCTTCAGCTCTGAGGACACTGGCCTTCTCACAACACTACAGCCCTAAGCTGCAGTGCCAGTACCAAAAATGATATTAAACAGCAATGTACAAACATGCCGCAAATGTTTTAATAGAATTTGGCTTTTCTTTAAACTGTCTTTTTCATAGTCAAAACGAACAAACAAAAAATGTTGAAACCACTTAATAAACTTACAAACTTGAAAAATTAGACACTTCAGTTGGCCAGTAAAATTCATATTATGAAAGCAATATATTCTAAATTTCAAAGACGTGACAAGTTCTGTAGAATATCTCTCATCAGAAGATGGAAGCTTTCAAACTGCATGATCTTCTGCCAGGTAGGACTAGGGCATCATTCACTGAATAAAACCAAAAATTTTTAAATTAACTGCTTTGCACATAAATACCATATACAATAGCTAAGAAGTCTTGTCTTTATATAATTATGCAATTTAACTTCTAGGCCACAGTAAAATATTGTGAAACTTCAGTCTGAGAAAACTGACTTGGGATTCTCCTTTTACTTTTTTTTTTTTTTTAAAGATTTATTTATTATTATACATAAGTACACTGTGGTTGTCTTCAGATGCACCAGAAGAGGGCGTCGGATCTTGTTATGGGTAGTTGCTGGGATTTGAACTCAGGACCTTCAGAAGAGCAGTCAGTGCTCTTACCCGCTGAGCCATCTCACCAGCACCATCTCCTTTTACTTTTTATGTATGTGCGAGTACACATTTGGAACCCAGAGGTAACATTAAATGTCACACTACTATAAACGCTTTTAAATTCAGGGACTCTCAATGGCCTGGAACTCAAGGAGGCTGGGCTGGCTGGCCAGCAAACCCCAAGGATCTACCTTCCCAGCTCTGGGATTACCAGTACATACTAAGATGCCCCGCCATTTTTACATGGGTTCTGGGGATCAAATTTCAGATTCTCAAGCTTGTGAGGTAAACACTTTAGAGACCAAGCGGTCTCCCCATCCCTGCCTTGAGACCGCTGATCAGTGTGTATAATATATACACACAGACAATCCTGCTGGCCTTGGTATTGCATTTGTACTGTGTATGCTCACAAGTTTTAGAAAGGCTGGAGCTCACTGGCTGCCTATTATAATTAGGCTCTGGATTCAATAATTAGCACTACAAAAATAGAACCCATCTGGAGATGATGTAGGCTAAAAAAAGTCATCACTGGATAAATTTGGTTCATGTAGTAAATCATTTTTGCTAAGGAATTCTTTTAAAATTAATTTTAAAGGAACAGGGGAAGGAATAAAATTCAATTTCCCTCAGATCTGTGTGCTTACAACACCTAAAGAACATAGACAATAGGATGTAATTCTAAATGACATCAGAGTTTAAAAAACTAACTTAAATCCTCACCTGGTTTGAGGTCGAATCCATTTCAAGGCATGTCTTGGTGGTACAGTAATGGTGGGATGATAAAATGTGCAGTCGGGTCTTGTACACTGAGTATTAAACCTACAGTGCTGAACAGAAACAAGAGAGGAACAAAACTTAAAATCTTCAAGATAATACAGTATCTACACATGTGAGATGAGCATGAACACCTCACTCTAACCCTGTAGCAGTGCCCATGGTAACACCACTGAAAACCTTAGAAAATACACTTGCTAACATATGCACAAAACCAGACATACACATAATTAAAAATAAAACAAAAATAATACAAAAAGAAGCCCAAACTTCACAATAAGAGATTACCACTAAAAGTTATCTTTTAGAAAATAAAATTTCTTACTTTTGGGTGGTAGAAGGGACATTCCATTTTCTTACAAGCAGGGAAGTAACGGCAGAGCTGGCCATTAGAAGACGGTGCTGGTGACGACACTGACAATCAGAATGAACAATGCTCAAATCTATTTAGCAACATCATTTTTTAGTGAAGTCTACTGGTAAGGTTAGAATCATTTAATTTAGAACAAGTTTTATCAGTCAAGATAAAATATAGCAGAGTTCTGTAAGAAAGGCAGATTTGTTCTTTAAGTGCTAAAATCATTTCTAAAACTATTCTTTTGTTGTTTCCTATCACTTACAGCCAGAAAATGTTGTTTTCTACTTTTTGACCCGATTACAACAGTGCACAAAGTTACTGACCTGGTTTTGGAGTCAGCCCTGGGGCTCTTCTACTCATGTGAGTGAAGGGACAATCTGCTTTAGTACACTTTGTGTCATATTTACAATTTGGATGCACAAACAAACATTTCTCAGCAAATTTACAGTTGGGAAAGGCTCTACAAAACAAAAACAATTATTTATATTTAACATCTCAATGACTATTATGGGTTTTGGTTTTTGGGTTTTTTCCTTTGGTTTTGTTTTTTGTTTTTAGAGAGACTTCACAAAACCATGCATGGCTGGAAAGGTAGCTCAGGTTGTACTCGAGCACTTGCTGCTCCTCTAGAGGCTCTGAGTTCATGTCCCAGTACCAACACTGAGTGGCTACTATTAACTGCCTGTACCTCCAGCTTCAATGGATTCAATGCCCTCTTCTGGCCTCTGCAGGCACCTACACACATCGATATCTAGTCTGCCTGTCTCACATACACACACAGTAATAACAGACTAGGAACATTGTTCCATGGAGTACTTCCCTGATACACATGAAGCTCTGGCTTCAACCCTCTGTGGTGGGGTGAGGAGTAGGGCAGGGGACAGTTAGTACTTTGTTAAATGATGCTAAATACCAAAATAGAACACAAGTGTTTTTCAGATCTGGAGGAAGTCTCCATGTTACATGTTACAACTCAAGGCAAGACATTATAAAATAGTTATTCTACTTTAACAGAATGTCAAAACCTAGATGTTACTTCTTTTCCTTTTATAATTTTCTTTTAATTTTTATGTGCATTGATGTTTTGCCTGCATGTAAGTCTGTATGAAGATGTCAGATTCCCTGGAATTGGAGTCAAACAATTGTATGAGCTGCAATGTGGGAATTGTAACTGGGTCCCCTGGAAAAGCAGGCAGTGCTCTTAACCACAGACCCATCTATCTAGCTCTGAATGTCCAAATCTTAAGTAAATCTTAAAACAGTAAGCACATTTCATGATTAAGGTGCTATACTGTAAGATTCATACTTATAGTCTCTACATATTGAATTATGCTACTACATGTACTTATAGTGAAAACACTGACATAGTCTAGTCATAGGACCAACAAAACACCTCAAAATAATCTCACAAAGTTCACTGCATTAAATCAAACAGTTGATAAGAAAAACTAATCCACATCTAGAATATTTTTTCATTATTCATATAATTCAATTTATTCCCAATCTAAATAAAATAGATTTCTGTGAACAAATATATACTAACTATATAGTTACACTTGATGTACCAAGGAACCCAGACATTTCAGGATCATAGGTACCAAACACAAACCATTTTCAAAACACACACACAAAGCTATACAGATGGTTAGGGTAGGAATCAAGTATTCTGTTTATTGATAAAACCTCTCTACAGAGGTGAAAGGAAAGATTGTAGGATATAGAGATTACTACGGAAATAGCCATTGGATATTATTACTCACTTGCAAGGTGAAATGGGATGATGGTATACACACTCATCCCCATTTTTACAAGCAGGCCAGTACTTGCAGCGCTCCAAAAGTTTTTCTGGTTTCTGTGCCACACTCAGGTCAGTCATCTCAGCTTCAAAGAGGAATTAAGACCATTTTGTTCATTAGGCTTTCAGTACAAGGTCTATTCAATAAATCTGCCCGAAACCCGAATCTCAAAATTTTATATTCTTTAATGTTTGTAGCCCTGCAAAATAATACCAAATGACATGGCCAATCCTGGTAATGGAACCTAAAGGCTAGCAAAAAGAAGACCAGAGTTGTCATAAAGCCCTAAGTAAATTTCAGTCTCACTTCAGAACTGAAATACAAAAGTGAAAGATGCGAAATTTAAAAAATGAAGCTGAAAACACAAGCTGATAAAAATGTGAATAATTTTCATAGTCCAGCCAAATGACAAGTGTCCAAATAAGAAATTATTCTAAATCACTGAAGTATAGATAGTCAGTAAAAGTCTGGGCACTAAACTCACCTTGATATCTAAGGGGAAAACAGCTTTACCTAAGATGGGCCAGCAAATGACACTGCCTATGGGCTTGGGGATGGGGGTAGAATAGAGAAGGTCCTGTAACAGCAAGTTTGAAATCTGGCTGAGTCAAAGATGCTGCATGGCAGAAGCAGGCAGACTAGGACTATGATAAGCCTCACCCATGGAATTTACTGTCTGCATTAAGTCATGTCTAATTACTATGACAACTACTATGGCACAGGAGAATGGGACTTCTAACTTTTCCTATGACATCTATATGAAACTAATTTATGATGCCAAATAAATTTATACATCAAGGCCATAATCCACTGCCTTCTGATCTGAGACATAATTGTTAGGTTTTATTGTTTATGAAGCCAGCTCTCACTTGGCTATACAGCAGCAGGGTGCCCAAGCTCTGGTAGGTCAGATCTGGCTTTGCATATCAGTAGCTCATCTAGACAGCTTGGGCAAAAAATCTAACATCTCTGAAACTCACCTTATTCAGAGTCAGATTATATATAAAGAAGGCAATGTTTCCATTCTAGTAACTCAATGTCTGCCCTCCCTACAGAAGAACTTGGCACAAAGAGCATCATGTGGTGCAGACAGGAGCCTCAGTAATGACCATAGTATGCCTGATACAAATTTGTATGCTACTTTTAAAAGAGCAGGACTGGGAGTCAGTCCAGCAGTGAATGCTTACTCTGCATCCATAAGGCCCTGGGCTTGATCTCCTATGCAACAAAATAAGAAAATTAGAAAGTAACTTATTTTAGATGTAGGATATAAAAGTTCCTTGAGAATTTCTAAAGAAAACCCAACAGAACTGAGAGGAGAACATCGCTCACTTTTAGATGATCTTGTCCCATCACTAGAGGAAACTGCCCTACACTGTGTGTATACAAGACATAATGACCTAGAACAAAGGAAGACTAGATTCCAAAGAGCAATGCAGCCAGAAAAATGAAGTAGCTAATAATAATAATAAAAATAGTAATAGTAATAGTAGTAATAATAATAATAATGTATGTTACAAGGCAATTTTCTCTTAGTGAAAAAAATGTGAAGTAATATATAGAAGTCATGGCTCTTGTTTTCCTATGCTGACATTTTACTTCATATATGATAAAGCTCTTCAAATTTAAATTTCCAGAGGCAAATTCACTTAGTAGTGAAAACTGTAATGTGCCCCCATATAATGTTCAGTGGAGGTGTGTTGACATAGACAGTGCGGTTGGTTAGCACCCTCAAACATTCCTACCAGAACAACCCACCCAGAGATAAGACTCCAGCTCCCTGCTTGACTAGGTGAAGACACACCTTTAACAGCAGCGTGTTCTCAATGCAACAGAGCTTCATCCCCATACCTAGCTCAAGAGTTCGCAGTGGCAAAGGAAGCGCTCTACTCATCCACAATGGCCACATCACTCACACAAAATAGGCATACCCATGACTATGCATGTTACCCACAGTCACTGCTTCTTCCCATATACCAACAAGGCCTAGCATGGAAACTCACCTTTAAATGAAAATGGGTGTTAACAGAGCTGAGTGTTAAGCTATCAAAGTGACAACTGAGAGCAGAAACACCAAGCGTTCCTAATGTTAGACAAAGCATGCAGAGTCAGGAAATGTGTACTGCCTACTGCAGTTTTTACCTTTAAAATTTTGCTTTATCTGAGGTCACAACTACAACCCACTCCACAACCAAGACTATACCCCCATGATAGACTCAAAGCAGGAAGAGCCTTTCACAAGTGTTTCTTGCTCACAGACTCATCTGTTCTAGTTTACTATATTTTTAGTGGATGAAGAAAAATTTATCAATCTATTTGTTTATGTCTCTGCAAAGAAAATGATTACTTAGGAAACACTTGAAAATTTACTGTTTTTTCCTTGAATCTGTTCATTTTTAAGTTAATTAACTCTCCTGCTTAAGAAGTAGTATATTTAAATCAGGAGTGAAAAGTATTGTTGGGGACTGGTGAGATCATTCAGTGGCTAAATAGCACTAGCTGCTCTTGCAGAGAACCCAGGTTCAGTTCCCAGCACCAATGTGGTAGCTCACAGCTGCATGTAACTATTTCCAGGGGATCTGACACAGTAGCAGGCATGTACTGCTGCACATTCATACATGCAGGAAAAATGCTCACATAAATATAAATCCAAAGGAGAAAAGGAAAAATAAAGATAAAGGATCAGTGGTGTGACATCAGCACTGGTGTCTGTGAGGTGAGGAGCAGTGGAAACACAACAGGCTCCTAAGGTAGGCACCATCTGAACTGAGTTCCTCTGAGCACCACTCAGGATCAACTGCCACATAAGGTCTTTCTGATACTTCAGAAGTGTCCTGCCAGATTAGGTAAGAAATCCCTTCCAAGGAGATCCTACTATGTTATAGAAAACAAAATCAAAATCCATCTTTCTCTCAAGTTAACTGTGAGAGATTGTTGCTGGTAAATGCATCAAGAATTATAGTTCATCCTTCAGCAATCATACTAAAAAGGTATTTTAGATCACACTGACTGGACTTCATTTTAACACTAGCATCACAGAATACCCTGTGAAACAAGCACAGAGGGAGTATGAAGTTGAACTGGTGGTTTTGTATGACAGAAGAAAACAGGCTACTGAACAGAAATATAAGTGAGGCCTCAAACCAATATTCACTCAAGATATCACAGGCCAAGACTCTGTTCTCAATGACAGTGGACTGAGAAGACAAAGTCTGAGCTCTCAACACACCGTTAGAAAAGCTACCATCTGGGTCCTCAAGCTGCCTGCTCATCATATGCAACTGCTGTGGGTGGAGGAGACCTCTGAGTCCCTTGTTTGAGGCTGAAGTTTGGTTTACGGGTTTCACTCCTTCAAAGCACATCTCCTCCTCTTGATCTGACATGTATCCTGGGGGGCTGGGGACACCATCCAGCGTCACTATAAACTTGGGACTTGCAGGTTTATCTGGTTGTACAAGATCTCTGCCAGACAGATAAAAAATACCATAGAATTAGGGAAACAAACACAAAATGCTAAGCCTCCTAAAGTCCTCTTCAGCAGAACTGTAGTAACAAAGGAGTACCTTTGCTTTGCACTTGGTTCACTAAGATAGGCTTAGAATGACTTCCCGCTACAGCATAAGTGGAATCCTAATACACAACGGCCATGGGCAGCAACTGCAGCAGCATCACAGTGACCTTCTAGCCTGGACTTACTAATAGTGACCATATCCTCTCAACTTTGACTCTCCATTGTCCATGTGATCCTTATAGGATCAACATGGAAATAAACCAAAGCAAAGCACTTAGAAGGGCGCTCAGAGCATCCTGGCAGCAACTTTATTTTTATGGGATTTTATCATCTGTACACATGTTCTTAGGAAGAAACCACACAAGCCTTAGCTCTTAACACCTTGCAGAAGGATTTCCTGATTTGGGTTACCCAGCTTTTAATGTTCAATTCCTTGGGTATACATTTAAAACAAAACAAAACACTGCACCTCTTATCAACAAAGTTAAATTATACTCAGCTTTTATTTCTATTTAATGGATTTCTGAACAAGAAAGATGAACTTGAATTTTTGAGAGCTGAATTTGGCTAACTATTGTTGGCCAAGCCAGTGAGTCAATGAGAGCACCATCTAGTGGGAGCTACAGGAACAGGGAAGCTGGGAGCTAACAGCTGACCTCCACTACAGTCACACACAGTAGCTACACAAGAAAAAGAAACCATCTACCGTGTCTGCATAAGGTGTCCTGAAAGGACCCGAAGGGCATCTGCAGTCTTCATCCCCGAATCCTGGTTTGGTGTCACTACTATTTCCTCAGACAGCTTTGGCTTCTTCAGAATAAATGATCTTGTGTCTGCATGGACCATGGATTCCATGTCATAGTAATCTGAGCCAAAAAAATTGGCCATAAATGTTCTGAATATAACTTTTATTCTCAAAATTATACAAGTGAGAAGAATGTCAATCTTTTATATAATTATAGTTACTTTTAAAGAAAATCATAACTAATTCTACTAAGGGGTAGGGTTGTAATTCTATTCCCAACATCTCTTCAGAGACGTCAAATCGTCTTCCTCACATGGTACATTACAAATGCCTTTCTTTGCCTACAGCAGAGAAGGGTTTTCCTATATCACATCTGTTGAGATATCAGAAACACAGTAAAAGTACAACAGGTTTTTTTTTTTCAAAATCAGAAAGAATTTAAGAATCTTAATGTTTCCTAAAATTATGATTCAAAAACTGTTGAACTACTTTTCCCAAATGAGTTCTATTCATTTTTCACAGTAATATTTAAAGGAAACACTGCCTATTAAGAATTCAGCCAGCATAATTTCTAACCAGGTATACACAGAAAACTAGTTTGAAAGGAAATTTTAAGGTGAATGTGTCACACTAACCTTCAATGCAAGCCACCACAAGCTCAAATCATCTATAGCATCTATAGGCTGTCTACTTCACAAAATGTAACAAGAACTGAGCTCAGAGTGGGTATGACAACCTATCAATATGCAATCAACTGATAAAAGTTAACTGTTTCTTTTAAGCCAACAAAGAAATAGACCAAAATTCAGGCTATTAATTCACTGAATATTTGTTTACTGTGCAACTAATGAGTGTGCTAGGGATGTAAATAAAAGGAAAAGAAAATCAGACACACACAATTCTAAAACAGCAAGGCCCAGAAGGGAAGGACGAGGTATTGGTAGAACACAAAGTACTTCCTCCAGCTGAAAGGCCAAAGAAATTCTGGCTGAAGTCGAATATGTAAAATGAGTATTAAAGGAATGAGTAAGAGTGCAGAGAGTCAGAGAGCCAATGCAGGCAAAGAAAACACACAGAGCAAGGAAGGGGACTTCATAGAACATTGAGAAAAGGTGAGAAATGTGGAATGGCTGAAAAGATGCATGTGATGGATGGTATGAGAGGGTAAGAAAGACTGAAAAATGTAGTGATGGATCGCGTGCCTAAATATTTTGGATTCTGGTCTACAAATAATAAGAGATGCCAAAGTAGGGAAGATATACAATAAACAGGTTTCTAGAAAAACAAAGTTAAAATATCTTCTTCCCATGCTGGGTGTGGTTATATACACCTTTAATCCTAGCACTCAGGAGGCAGAGGCAGGAGATGTTTGAATCCAAGGGTACCCTGATCTACAGAGTGAGTCCCAGGTCAGCCAGGCCTACAAAGTAAGATCTGGTCTCAAATAAGTTAATAAAAATAAAATCTCTTCCCTTCATCCCTCCAACACATGAGAAAGAAGAAGTACATGCCTTATACTCCCATCAACCACCAAGGGCTCTACGGGGGGGGGGGGGGGGGGGGGCACAAAAAACAGAAGAAAGGAAAGCAAAAAAGGGAAGAAAGAGATGAGGTGGAAGTACAAAGTCCAGGGAGGAGGAACCAATAGGAAATTTTCAATTTTAGATTTATTTGAAACCCTTTAGAAGGTAAAAATTTGCAATTTGACATGTGGTGAGAAGAGAGGTACAAGCACAAGTATTAGGGAAAGCTCAGAGCTTTTTCCCCTTCCTGTTTATTTTGAAGTCATCAAATCTAATTTACAGTTTGCACTGGAGCTCATACACATGCACACACACTCTTTAACTGTGATCTACTGCTGCTGGACAGCCCCAGCCTCCATACCCCAAACCCCACCCCAGAAAAAAAGCTGACTATTAGTTTTCTTCCCATGTCCCACAAGCCCTTCAATGACCTAGAGCAGAGCCCAGAATGTGGTCTAAGGAATGAATGCTGCATTCCCTTCCTGACACTCTAAACTTTTTGTGGTATAGCTGCTCTCCCTAGTTCATACCTCAGCAGGGCAGAGAACAGACAAAAGTAATGATGACAGGAAAACATAGTAAAGTTAGCTAGCCATTTAGGGAGCAGTCAGGGAGAAGGGCTGGAAAAAGAGACTGAAAGGCAATGAGAAGAAAGGGATCAAAGGATGAAAGCAGCACAGGATGCAACTGTCACAGGCTCCCAAGGTTAGGGAAATGTGCATCATGAGTCCAGGTTTCAGGCCAGGGAGACTGAACAGTGGCTGAAGTAACTGCTAGCTTAGATACCCAGAACCCAAGTAATTATCAGATGCAAGTGGTGATTCACATGTAATTTCAGCTTCAGAATGCTGGGAAGATGGGAATCCCAGAGTAAAACTAGTCATATTAGCAAGCTCTGGGTTTGACTGAAACCCTGCCTCAATGGGTAAGGTGGAAGAATGAGGGAAGATAACTCCTAACATCAAGTCTCCACATGCATGTATACACACACACAAACACACACACACACACACACACACACACACACACACACACACACAGAGGTAACATATGCATGCTACACATATACAGACGGAAAAAGAAACTAGATGTCTGTACTCTGTATACCCACGACTGCCCACCTCAGCTTAATAAAGGTGCTAAGTGACAGGGACTCCCTCCCTGTACAGGGGGAGTAGTACAGTCTATCTGGGTAGAGACCTGAGCTGAGCTCAAGCATTTACTTTCTGGACCTTTCTGAGGCCGTTTAAAAAAAAAAAAAAAGGCAATAAAGAGTTTTGCTTTTTAAACAAAAAGGTGTACGCTCATAAGGAAAACAACTGCAAAGGAACAACCATGTTTTCAAAGTAAAAACAAAAACAAAAACAAAAAAAAAAAACAGATGCAGGAACTGATTCTAAGACAAAAATAAAGCAATCTAATTTTGATTACAAGATTCTCCAAAGACTGAGAACTACCAACAGAGGAGATTTTGGAAAGAGCTTAAAAATCGAACCATGCTAGAAGGCTTACTTCAGAAGTAATGAGCCGCCGGGCAGTGGTGGCGTGTGCCTTTAATCCCAGCACTTGGGAGGCAGAGGCAGGTGGATTTCTGAGTTCGAGGCCAGCCTGGTCTACAGAGTGAGTTCCAGGACAGCCAGGGCTACACAGAGAAACCCTGTCTCAAAAAACAAAACAAAACAAAAACAGAAGTAATGAGCCTTTCCTAAAGCCTAGATCCATGCACCCATTTTCTGTTTGGAACCTTACCACACCCATCCCCGTCACTACAGGAAAGACCTGAGAATGATCAGGTATGTACTCTTGTCCATCACTGCTGGAGGAGATGCAGAGATAAGTCATCCAGTTCTATAACAGAAAGGTACCACAACAAAATAACATGAACAGTGAGAAAATTGTTTAAAAGACAGTGCTCTGAAAACTTTTACCCATTTTATAGATCCTCTCCCTTGGAAAGTGAGACTTTAGACTCTCAATAAGTTCCAGAAATGCCAGCAATGCTCAAATAATTCCATAGTGAGACATTGTATAATAATTAATGGTAATTAATTCTCCTCTATTGACTGAGCTATCTGAACTCTGACAATCAAGACTATTTGGAAGACCTTTATTGGTACAGCTGACCAGACTAAGAACACCTAACTGGTATTAATACTCAGGGTGCCCCCAAACTAGACTGACAGATCATTCTCTACACAGGAGCCACAATAAAAAACAAAGTCCAAACACTCATGACCCAACTCAGGAATCCAAAATATCAATCAACGTATTACTGATCCTCTTTTAAAACATAATAAAGGAATGGAAAACCTCTATCATGAAAGCCAAACCAACAACAGAGAAAACAAAACCAAGGAGGAAAAGGGAAATGTCAAAACCATTTTTTGACATCCTCAAAGAAAATAAAAAGTTATTATATACATGAAACAAGATCACTATGTTAAAAAAAAAAAAAAAAAATCAGCCATGTAGTAGTGGTGCACACCTTTAATCCCAGTGCTTGGGAGGCAGAGGTAGGTGGATTTCTGAGTTCGAGGCCAGCCTGGTCTACAGAGTGAGTTCCAGGACAGCCAGGGCTACACAGAATCTTGTCTCAAAAAAAAAATCAAAGGAAAGTGAAGAAAGACTGTTCTCAGAAATAAAAAATCTGACAGAATAAAGACTGTACTCGTGCTTATAAGCCTCAAAAGAACTACTTAATGCTTCAAGTGAGCTGGGAAAGAAGGTAAAAACAGGAACAAAAAAAGAATGCACCAGAGCTGATGAAGTAGGTACAACAAAGCATAGACTTCACATAGCACCACATTTAAAATGACTTATTATTATACGCAGTGTTGAAAGACGGAGGCAAAACCAAGGTTGCAGCATCTTAACACTCAACAGGCAGAAGGCAGAACAGCAGGACTAAGGCTGGAGGAGTAGCACCAACCCATTTAGATGGGTAGAACTGGGGTCTAGATTGAGGCCAACCTTTGAGAGCAAAAGCACATGTTGAGACAGAGAACTGGGGAGACAACTGACTGTGGAGTTGGAAGGGTGTGTGTGGATGATTTAGGAGGCAGAAAGCAGAGATAGGAATCAAGGACCAGAGCTTCCAACAAAGGGAGGGCAGATTCACAGGAAACACAAGAATAGAAAGAAGTGTTAGGTATGGTGGCACATGCTAGCAATCCCAGCACTTGGATGAGAAAGCAGATGGACAGCAAGTCGGAGGTCAGCTTGAGCCACAGAATAAAATTGTCAAAAAAAAAAAAAAAATGTTTCATGTATCCAATTGTTCCCTGCATTTACTAAATGTGGACCTGGCAAAGATTTGGGGAACCAAAGACACAGATAAAAATAAGTACCTCACTCCAGGCCTGAAGCAGCCTGTGGAATGTGTATCTGGGTTGAGCAGAACACTTCACAGAAGCTTTAGAACAAGTGGTTAGTAGTCCCTGAGAATAAGACTGTAAAGTGAGGCCAATACACTGGGTAGGTTGAACTGGTGCTGAGGGGATGCTGAAGCCGCTCTGGAAATACAGCAGAGACAGGAGAAGGTGAGCTAGGGACATGAGCTTCCATGAGCGACAATGAGCAGCACAAGGGTAAAGGTGGAATAGGGACTCTAGCTGCCTTCACAGCAGAAAAGTGAACAGCTAAAAGCCAAGGAGGAAAGGATGGGGAAAAGAAAGCTTATGAATGAGACAAAACCACCACAAATGAAGGAAATGCAGATCTTACATCCTGGCCCTAAAGTATTTTTATCCATCTAATTGTGCTGTCTTAGGGCAGGATCTAAGAGATACATGGTATACTGAATGAGGTGTACGGAATGGGAATGGCAACAGAAAACTGCCACATTACAGTGATAATGTAAACGCTACCCACCTTGGCTCATCTCCATTGTTTCTACCATTACTGGATCAATTTGCAGTCGGGATAACAATTGTCTCTGTTGAGTTCCTAGAATATAAGTTTTAAAACTTCACTAAGCTTAACACAAATATTAATGTTTGTTTTTCAGAAATAAATCTTTAAATTGATTTGACAGTCTTATAAATAAAGCTTCTACAACACAATTTGCTATTATTATGGTCTTCAAGCATATCTCTGTTAAACAAAATGCTGGGGTTTTTTGTTAAATCAAAAACGGCAACAAAGTCCCTCATGATTCCCCACATGTGAGGTGGCCAGTCTTCTTAGATTGAAGAAAATACAGCAGAAGTAAAAGGAAAGAGTGAACAAAGAGGAAGGTCTCTCTCTCTCTCTCTCTCTCTCTCTCACACACACACACAC